>JAPZIH010000334.1:0-29545 GCA_027410445.1 Discoglossus pictus
GCCCAAATTGTAAATTTATAAACGATTAAAACCACTCTTAAAATTGGCACATATTCTATTAGCTATTCGCAATCCGATTACTAGTTACCCGCCCACAATCACTACGGGCCAGCCAAAGAGGCAAAACAAGCCTTAGATCTCTATTTGTTTTAGCACAGATCGAACATTAAGAATGCTAAATAATTAAAGTTGCACAAAACTTATATTCTATTAGACCCGTAGGTCTAGCTCCCTAATTAAGTCTGATTCGCAACTAAAAAAAGTATCAAGGTTCAGTCAAAAAATTTATGAGCACTAAATATAACTTGCCGGGGCTTTTTCAAACACTTATTAGGGAAGGCATGGAAAGACATTAGAATGAATTGTGGAACAGTCTCAAACTCACAATTATGCAATAAAACATATTCTTTTAAACTATTATTTAATATCGATCCAGGGGCTCAAGGGGTTAATACATATCAAGAAACCCACATGGACTAGAACAGATGATCTAATGCATTTTGTAGAGTGCTAGAGTGCTTGCTTGCAATCCCCATCAGCAAATATTACTTATTGGCACTCATTAGTTTGCAGCCTCCGATTGCATTTACGTCTAACTTCCATGTTTTACTAATGGCTGTGTCTAAAAAGTAAATTACCGGCATGCTTGAATATTGTCAGATCATATGATCATGCCCCCTGAAATCCTACTTAAAAAGGCAGGGTATATGTGTGGAGGCTGTGAGACGTAAATTGCAGGATTGAGTCAAAAGAATACACTAAATATTTAGAGAGAAAAAAACCCTGCAGCCAAAATCATGTGTTAGAGTTACTTACTGGCTTCTAATAGAATAGGGCTCTATGTTATGCATGGATAATGCTCTCTGTCTCTCTGTGTCCTCTCTCTCTCTCTCTCTGGGCTATTTTTCTTTATCTGTGCCCTCTCTCCCTCTCTGTGCCCTCTCTATGTGCACTCTGTCACTCTGGTTGCCCTCTCTCTGTCCTCTCTCTCCGTGCCCTCTGTCTCTCTGTGCTCTCTCTCTCTCTCTGTGCCCCCTCTCTCTTGTTTTGCCCCCCCTCCCACTATATGTGCATGCTCTCTCTCACTCTCTCTCTCCCCATCTGTGTGCGCATGGATGATACCCTAACTAGGTGAGATCCTTACAGTTAAGTGATATCTTCAATATGTCTTGATTCCAAACGCTTCAACCTATATTTTAGATAATACTACCCTATATACCAATATTTACTAAGTATTCACGCATGATTTATAAGATTTACTATATTATTACTGAGATATGATGGTTTACTAAAAAACATGTATTATACAGAATATCTCATGTATCAGGCAGTAACTATACAATTCATATATAAATATCATATTTATGAGTTGTGGAAAAGGTACTAATTAACCAGTGAACTTATGTTGTCCAAAATGATCATGTAACACAAGATCAATATAATATACTATAATCAAAGAGGCCTATGTCCCAGTTGTATTTACACAGAGAAAAAAGAAGGGGAAATATATTTTTATCAGAGAATGGAATTATGCCGGATAAAAAGAATAAGTAATAACTATAGAGGGCGAAAAAATCCCATCAGACCTCACTATGATCCACAACAGGATACCTCCTAAAGTGAACAATTTATTAAAGCCCCAAATCTAGCTCAGAGCCCTAAGCTAAATAACAAACATGAAGTGTATAACTCAAAATGTATCGTACTAATATCAAAATACTTATACATATCAACATTAAATATGTAACTAGACAAGTCACTGCAGTATCCCATTAGCACAGTCATAAGACATATATCTGATTGTGACAAATAGCCTGATTTTAGTTTACAGTGAAACTATTAGTCACTACGGTGGTAAATTTAAATGTGTTTCACTATTAGTTGTTTGTGGCCATTATTCAAATACCTGCTAAATATGGTTTTCGATCTCCGGTAGTTTTGTCTCCAATCTTTGATCTTAATTCCTAACAAGTTTTTAATTGGTTGGAGCCATTGTAAACTGTTGTCATGACGACCAGCCGCACAAGGTAGTTTTTCTCCCCAGTGACATAAAACATTAAAGTAAAAATAATTCAGCTCCTGTATCAATATCCTTTGTCACATTTATTAATGTAATCTTTAGTTGAATTGTTACAATTGTGAAGTTTGGAGATATTCATGTATTAAACTTTTTATATTTTTAGTTATTAATCATATTATTCACTAGCGAATTGCCCGTCAAAAAATGACGGCAATGAAATTGTAAGGTAGCTAAATTACTAAATGAATATAGTGTACCTATTTTGAAGCATTGTGATGAAGAGCTGGCAATCTGTGTTGATGTTGCTGCAGCATTAGTGGTGTGGAGCTGCTGTGTAAGCATGCTGAATGTGTGCACTGTGTGGTATGAATATCCGTAGGTGGTTTGTGGCGTTTTGCGAGTTTCTTTTGGTGTTTTGCGAGTTTGTTGTGGTGTTTTGCGAGTTTAGAGTGCTGTAGCCTCGTTTTCGTTTTGTTCGGCAGCCATTTTTTCTGTCGCTTAGATTTTTTTTTAGTCTCAAAAGTCTTTTATTTCGAGTAAAATCGAGGTGTAAGTTGCATTTTTGAGGTCCTGGGTGCTCCCTCTTGGTGTAGGTAAGGTTTTTATGTATGTGCTGTGTGTATGTATTGTGTTTTAAATGTTTGTATGTCGGCGTGTTGCGTCCGATGTTTGCGAGGTCGTAATGTGTGGTAACGTGTTTCGTACGTTGTTTGCGTTCCTCGTAATATTTAGCGAGTGTCGTAATTTGTGTGTTGTGTTTTTTGAGTAGCGACGTGAAGTTTGCGAGGGTTTGAGGCCCTTGCCCAGTGACCTCGCCAGCAACTGAGTCCCTCGCTTCGCGAGGGGCCTCAGTTGCTGGCATGGAGCGCCTTCGGCGCTCCATGCCAGCAACTGAGGCCCTTGCCCAGTGACCTCGCCAGCAACTGAGGCCCTTGCACAGTGACCTCGCTACGCGAGGGCCGCGGCTCGCTGCGCGAGCCGCGGCCCTCGCTTCGCGAGGCCCGATGCTCGCTACGCGAGGGCCGCGGCTCGCTTCGCGAGCCCGCAAGCGTGAGCAACGACCCGTACGCTCACAACTATATATGTGATACATTTTGTCATGACTACATTGTTTAGTGACTGTAATATTACCCGTAATTATGGATATGGCCAAGGGCGCATGACATTGTTGCATTGTGATTACGTATTATTGCTGTTTGGGTTATATGTTGCCTGTACATTGTTATCATGTATACTAGTAATAATATGTTATAGAGAGAAAATGTGATATAGAACAGGAGAATATACAGGGAAAATTTAAAAATGCTCTGCACATAAGCTTAACTGCAGAACATTGCACCTGCATATATACAGGCCCTTGATTAACAGCAACCAAGACAGATGCCTGCACTTCAGACACCTGTCATGTAGTTTAGAGTTCTGGTGAGTTTTATCTCAAGAGCTTCTATAGCAACCAAGGTTGCAAGGCAGATGGAATTTTGTTCTGACATCACACACATACACAAAGGTACACAGGGGTGTGGTATGGGAGATAGAGTATGAATATGTTGGTTCTATGATTCAATAAATGTTCAATCCTAATTTCACATATCCACAGTGTGAGGCTGTTTTGTGTGTGTATCCTGAATTGGGAATTATTGTTAGTGTACATTAATTAAAGTGTATACACTATACATAAAAAAATGGAGTATAATGTAAAGTATATCTATAAATTATTAATGGGATGGGTACAATGAATAGCCTAGAGGATCTGACAATGTCCATGCTGTATATATGGTGTATTACACAGTAACTCCACTTGAGGCTTAATATGGTAAAAAAAAAAAATTGGGGGAAAATAATTTATTATGTGCTGATATCAATTAATAATGATATCTATAAAACAAAGGATAAATATAAATAATACAATGATAATATAAAAAGGATAAATGTAAGTACTAAAATGCGTTTCGATGCTCCTGATGCAGCTTCTTCAGTTAGAAATATCCTTGGTTGCTCAAAATGACTGTCACATCCAGTTAAACTACAAGCAGGCTTTATTTGTCACAAGCGTTTATATGTCTTATGACTGTGCTAGTGAATTTATATTTTTGGAGCAATATTTCAATTGAGACATTGCAGTGACTTATCTTGTTGCATTGTTAATGTTGATATGAATAAGTATTTTGATATTATTATGATATATTTTATACACTCCACTTATGTTATTTAGCTTAGAGCTCTGAGGGTCTTGGGGTTTTAATATATTGTTAAACTTTGCAGTTTAGGAGGTATCCCCATAGTGAGGTCTGATGTTTTTTTTTACCCTCTATAGGTATTACTTATTCTTTTTATCCAGCATAATTCAATTCCCTGATTAATAACTGCTTCCCCTCCCTTTTTGTTTTAAGATTAATATGATGCACATTGGGCTGGACTCTCAAACAGTACAGTTTTATTTAAGTGCCTTTTGTATATTTAACTATTACATACGTTCTTAGTCCTCAGATGGAGAAGAAAATAAGATGTGCGTTGAAGAAAAGGCTTGAATGTGAAGCATTTATAATGATTGACCCATTAAACATGTCTCTGACACCGTATTAAATAGATTATTGAAGAACTGGCCAATTAATAATGTTTTGGATCTCGAAGGAGGTCCTTGTTGAGCACAAACCAGTCACTGGCTCCATATAGATTGAGAGCCACTGCTCTAGACAGTCATAATATACCAAAAAAGATTTGTTTTCTGATTTCTACACATTCTTTAAAACTAGTCCCTGTTAGAAAATTCCAAAAATGAAAGGCCAAAAATTCCATGGATATCTAGAGTCAGACATACCAATGTGGCTGCAGAAAGCTGTCTTAGTTGAGACTTTGCCCATGACCTGACTTGCATTGGGTAGAAAGAGAAGATTTAGCTTTCTAGCGCTAAAGGAATGCATTAACCGGAATATATTCATGATAATCTTCAAGCCTAATTCTTAAACAAACATTGGACAATGACTCAAGAGTCAGAGCTGTTATCTAATACATTCTATTTGTTGAATTTATTCTGCTAATGTTTAAAATGAGGTCATTAAGGGGGTTAGCATTGTATCTTTGGAGACAGCCTGCACAACATGAATATGCAATATTAAGCAAATTGTAAGATTTACTCTGCCATTGGCAAACAAAACCTTTGTACCATATCCGGTCCACAACTTTCTTACACACTTCAAAGGAATAACTGTGTACTTATTGTATACGTCGTTTTCTGTTTCCTCTAGTTTAAATCTATTATTATTACTCTTATTAATATTTTTTTTTATAATTGGAAACTTGGAACATTTTCAATAGTGTGAAAGATGGAGCAAATTACAAAGAGTGCTGTAAATGAAAAAAACTAATGACAGCAAAGCAATTAAGCATAATGAAACACTCTAAAATATGCTGTTTACAGTAAACAACTTTACAATTTAAGTTTGTTTACAAGACCACTGTAGTTCAACAAAACAGGCCATTGTTAGTATATCCCAAACTAACAATATTAGCAGCTGTGTAAGCCACTGGCATAAAAACATTTTTTTGGGGAAAAATCTAAAATATTTGAAGATTTTGTTTAGGAGTACAGGAGTTTGTTACATCAAATCCTGAGAGCAGTCCAGATTCTGAACAGAATCCATATCCATATGTGTTTGCCTCGTTCAGTCGTGTCCAACTCTCTGTGACCTCAAGGACCATCACACACCATGCTGATCCCTTGGTACTGGAGTGGGTTGTCAGTTCCTTATCCAGTAAGCCACAGCATATAGTTCCTGGTATTCCTAGGTGGTCTCCCATCCAAATACTGACCAGGCCCAACCCTGTATGGTTTCAGGGTGGTGTGACTTCTTGTTTCCTTGACTGGAATCAAACTCGGGTCACAGCGATGAAAGCACCAAAACCTAACCACTGGACCATCAGGGAACCCCATATCCATATAAATAAAGTTGTGTTCACATTTGAACGTCTAAAATAAGTTAGAAAAAAAAAATTCCCGCTCAGAACTCTGAGAAATACAGTATTCCAATGCATACTGGAAACCTGGGCAGGGACATGTCCACAAAGTATTCACTCTTTAATCCAATACCATTTTAAACATGGGTCCTTTTAGCATATGCCTGCTTTATTACAGCATTGCACAGGATATACAGGAGTTAGGAGAACTACCCACAGACAGCTGTTTCAAACTTAATTTGATCTCATCAGTGTGGGGCTAGTACCTAACTCGTGCTATAGATTTTTTAGAAGGGTATTAACCACGTCATTATTTAGCACATGGTGGGAAAGAAGCTTCCTGCGTACAGAGTATAGTAAATAAATAGTAAATTTGTGTTCACATTTAAACATCTAAAATAAGTAAAAAAAATTATTTCCTGCTCAGAATTCTTATTTATTGCACTGCATTCTGGGAACTTGGGCAGGGACATGCAAATGAGCTTGCAATGGTTTAATCCAATACCATTTTAAGTATATGCCTGCTCTATTATACAGCTTTAGATCGTATACATATTATGGAAAATTCATTAAAAATAAGCAGTAATTTTCTTTTCCTGGATATGTCTATGCCAGCATGACTATTCGGTAGCTTACACTTGATAGGACAGAAAAAACAAACAGACCCTCTAAATAATTCCAACTCCCCACCATGGAAACATCAGTCTTGTTACAAAGTAATAAAAGGAGGGAACAAAATTCAGCCATAGACATATTCAGGAAAATAAAATGATTGCTTAGTTTTAATAGATTTTTGATATTCTTGGATTGTAGCATTACTATTACAAGGATACTAAGAAAGTGGTAAAATCAACAGATTTAATTATTTGCTGAGGAAGAAAAGCTTTATTAGTCAGAGAGGTCACAGAATGAAGCACTTTTCTTCCAAACCAGGCTTGACAGGAGAAAGGTGAAACATCCAGGATGTAGTGGTTGATGGAGGTTTGAAATAAGGACCAAATAGCTTCCTTGCAAGTAATCTCTGTGGATATTAACAGCCTTATTAAATTGTGATTCAGCAAATTTAAAAGGGCTCTATTTAAGCACACAGCATATTTATTTACAGAAGTTTTTAGTTAGTGAAGACCTTGCTTTTGGATAGAAGTTCCCTAACTCAAAACTTCTGTAAAAAAATATGCTATGTGCTTAAATAGAGCCCTTTTAAATTTATTGAATCACAATTTAATAAGGCTGTTTATATCTGGCTGCTCTAGAGTTAGAAATTGGTCTG
This sequence comes from Discoglossus pictus, assembly GCA_027410445.1. Taxonomy (NCBI): domain Eukaryota; kingdom Metazoa; phylum Chordata; class Amphibia; order Anura; family Alytidae; genus Discoglossus; species Discoglossus pictus. Next base: position 7,245 of record JAPZIH010000334.1, read on the forward strand.
GTAGAATAAGCACTGGTGATTTCAGATAGTGGTCTGCCTGCTAAATTATAACATCTTGAAACAGTCATTACAAACCATTTGGTAATCATGGTTGATGAAGCCTTTTACAATTTCCTGGTGTCATAAGTAATTATTAAAATATTACTTATCATCCTACTTGTACAAGACACATACAGTGTCAGCAGATGATGATATTCTAAATCACTTAGCATAGGGGGAAGAATAAAATCTTGATTTATATGAAATCTTGATACCACTTAGGAAGAAATACAGCTACAAGATGAAGAGTAACTGTCATTAAAGAAGGACAAAAAAAGTTTCTTCAACAGAAAGAGGCAGAAAAATCCGATATTCTCCTTATCAAAGCAATGGCCACTAGGAAAACTCAAGTGAGAAGATAGTCTGAGCGTGACTCAGGACAGACTCTAAAAAGGATGTTAAACAATCCCTAAGTCCCATGGAGCCATGAGTCCCTGCCCTGGCTCAAATTGCAGTAACATTGACCATAGAAGTTTATAGCTATGGCACATATTGACTCCATTCTGTTGGAATTGCAAAATGGTCGGAGCTAAAGACTTCATGTGATAGATATGCTTTTTATGCTTCCATGAACTAAATGTTCTCAAGCGAGCGTTGCTCAATATCCAGGCTCAAGAATCCGTCTCTTGAGGTCCAGATATTTGAAGGGACCCCGAAGAAGAAGATCATCTCCAGAATGAAGATAAATAAGCTGAGTCTTTGAGATAGTCTGTTAAAGAGGGATCCAAAGACTTCATGGCCATAATAGTAGAATTATGCCAATTTATTCCTGTTTTGTCCCAAAGGATCTTTTACAATACATTGAAGATAAGAGCAAATTGAGGAAAGACATATGCTAGATAAAAATCCCAGGCTATAGAGAAGGTTTCTTGGATATGCATAGGGTTTAGATCCAGGATAGAACAAATCTGATGTTCCTGGTTGTTCCAAAGAAAATCCATACAATCTATGTCCTGTAGGCCCCAAACTCATGAAATCTCTGCAAAGATTTCTGGATTCAATTTAAATTATTTTTTATGAAATGTTCTTCTGCTTAGAAGATGTGCCCAACTTCTGAGAGTAATCTTCTGGCCTTTATTCTGCCTACTTATCACATATATAGTTGTGAGCGTATGAGTTGTTGCTAACGCTGCGGGCTCGCGAAGGCGCTCCATGGCAGCAACTGCGACCCTCGCAAACTTCACGTCGCAACCCAAAGAGCACGACACACACATTACGACACTCGCAAACAACATACGACACACGTTCACACACATTACGGCCTTGCAACACTCGGACGCAACTCGCGAACATTACAAAATGTAAAACACAATACATACACACAGCACATACATAAAAACCTTACCTACACCAAGAGGGAGCACCCAGGACCTCAAAAATGCAACTTAGACCTTCATTTTACTCGAAATAAAAGAGTTTAGAGACAAAAAAAAAATCTAAGCGAGAGAAAAAATGGACTCCGAACAAAACTAAAACGAGGCTACAGCACTCTAAAGTCGCAAAACACCACAAGAAACTCGCAAAACACCACAAGAAACTCGCAAAACGCCACAAACGACCTACGGATATTCATACCACACAGTGCACACATTCAGCATGCTTACACAGCAGCTCCACACCACTAATGCTGCAGCAACATCAACACAGATTGCCAGCTCTTCATCACAATGCTTCAAAATAGGTACAGTATATTCATTTAGTAATGTATTACATATTTCATTATTATACACCAAACAGCATTAGCTACCTTACAATTTCATTGCCGTCATTTTTTGACGGGCAATTCGCTAGTTTCTAATATGAGAGAGCAGTATTATTGTAGAGATGGAACTTACCTTTATCCTTGTAATGAAGAACTAAATTGAAGAATGACAGGATATATACAGCTCAACATTTCTTTGAGCTATTTTTTTCATGCAAAACTGCACCCCAACCAGTGTATCAGTCCCAAGAGAAAGTAAACTTCTTGGTTAAACTTTTTTGTCCAGTCATCTAGGTCTTTTTTCAGTACTTTTAAAGTCCTTTGAGCCCAATATTGTCTTGGATGCTTGAAATGAAGAATATAATAATATTAAATTATGTGACAAAAGAAGAATGCTTTTTTAAGCTTAAAATCATCAGTTATCTTTAAAAATGTACAGGGATATGTCCCGATGTGTCATGAGAATATGTGGGCCATGATGCAGTATGGGAGTATTGTCTAATTAGTGAAAAATGATAAATCCTTTTATTTTGATCTCTGCAATTAGGGTAACCAGGAACCTTGAAAATGCATGAGGGGCTATAGCAGGATTAAACTGTAGATGCTTTCTAAGAATCAGAAAACTGTGGAAATGCTTGTGAGTAGGAAGGAGTGGAATATGATGATATGCCTCCTTTAGGTGTATTTTCAGAATCCAGTCACCAGGGAGAACAATTTTGATAATTAATTTTAGAGACTCAATATTGAAGCCTTTGACAGATATATGTGTGTTCAGGAACTTCAAATCTATTATGAGCCTCCAACATCCTGAAGTTTTTTGATCAAAGAGCAGGTTGGAATAATCACTTAGAAAAAGCTATTGATTGGGTACTGGTTGGATAATGTCTAGATACATGCTTTCAGTATAAATGTGTGTAGAACCTTCAGTTGTTCTGGATTTACATGAGGATTGACAATACTACTCTGTATTCCACATCTGAAAAGAATTCCATTTTCTAGACCAACAGGACCCATGAGTCTGCAAAAGTATTTCATTTTCCCTTAAGTGCTACGATTTGGACAGGTAAACATATAGAGTTGTCTTTCTAATTTGTTGGCCATAGGGAAACCTCTGCCTCTGAATATTCTGGCCTTTGCTCCATGCTCTCATCTAGTCTTGAAGGCTTATATTATCTATTTCAATGACTGTAGGAATAACTTATTCTTGCCCTTCTATCGTTTGCTCTCTAGACCTTCCTAACATCATACTTTAGACACTTGCCAAAGAGGTTAACTCAATCAAAGGATGAGTCTGAAGACCATGACCTAGGTCACAGATCACTTCTTGCTGATACTGTCAGTGTTCGGGGTCTGCTGGAGAGGCATACCAGCAGCCCCATAAATTGAACCATACCACGAGTTACAGGCCATAGACGCAAACCCATAAACCATTCTTGCAAACATTGGATGTGCGGTTGTGAACATGGTCGGACCCGGATTCCAGAAATAATGCAATATTACTAAACCACTAAATATGGTATTCTACTCCATGCGAGTTCCATTATATATATTAACACATTGATTGCCGGGATCAATATAACATGAACATTAGTGTACAAAATGGTGGGATTAGTATAACTGGAATCATTGGCCAATATCTAAGTCCATAAGCACCTCTACATCACTTATGTTGTTTTACTATTGTGATTCCTCTTTAAATATTCATAAAAGTACATTTTTAGAGACAACTATTCTCTTTATACATGTCACATTGTCCACATTTTCTTGTTGTTTAATAGGGTTAACCCCTATTTACACATTTATTATACATGGTACACTTATTTTACTTCTTTTTTTAGGCTTAAAGTCACAATAGTGCCTTTTTATGCACCTTTTCACTTTTTACTTTTCTAGTGTCCTCTTGTTAGTATATGCATACATTATACATATATATATATATATGTATGTCTATACTTCCCTTATAACATATGCTTTGGTATATTACTCTTTACATATAAAGGGCTTTTTTACATTGTGGCCTCACTTATATATATACTGCTCATATGTTTATACATATATCTAAGAGGTATTTGCCCCCTGTCTATATTAGGTAGTATATTTCTGTTATCTTTCATGTCCCCAGTGGGTGATGTACATGCGAATTTGCTGCTTCTATATAGGCTCCTGCATCTTTATCTATATTGCTTATTCCATGTTGCCAAGGCGACAGCTCCCTATAAATAATTCCTTGAGACAGCGTTATACAATTCCCCTTTGACAAAGACGTTGTACGTAGAAACGCGCCAGGCTCCTAGCAACGACGCTGCGTACGTCATCACGCTAGACGTGCGCATGCGCATTGCAATCCGGAGGTCGAGCCTTGCTGGAACCGCAAACTTGTTAGTTACGGCCTAGTTTAATGCCCCATGCATCCCTGATAGAGTATATTATGCCTGCAAGTACCTTACACTGTCCATGATAGCCCTGGGTATATATACCACTGATTCTACCTTCCACGTAAACTTCAGGCACCTAATATGTTGTGCCTGAGTCAGTTGTGAGAAAGCTGATATATACATAGCCCGTTCCCCATGCTAGAAATTGATAGCTGGGTTGTTGGTTCTATAAAGCTTTAGGAATTATTCCCAAAAGATATATGCTCAATTGGTACTATATTGAATGTACCCCTTTTGAAAATAGGTTAAAAGCTTTAAAGTACAGCAAGCAGTGATGTATACAACCTTTCTATAAAGTGCATTGTTACGTGAAAGAGTTACTGTCCTCTGAACCTGTGGAGGATGATATGTATAGACATGAGAGTGTTATTTATGTACATAAATTTATGAGAAGACCTGGTTACTCTACCTTTAAGTCTCATGATAACATTTAGGCTCATCCGAAGGTGTGAATAGCAATACCCACTCATTAGACATATATACTGCACAATATCAGTGCCATTGGGATTTCTCTATTCCTTACATTTGCCCCTTTTTTAATTTCCCCTTGTCACTATTTTAAATATTCCCTTGGTTTTAAAAATACGCCGGTGTCATGAAATAAAATTATTTTTATACTGATTCCAGTTATACTAGTCCCACCATTTTGTACACTGATTATTAGGGTGTAAAACACCCAGGGAAATTAAAAGTCCTCACCTTCTTCTATGTAACATGAAAATTAAACATAAATAAAAGTATTGTATATCGCAGATTTGCTAGCTTGAGAATGTTGTGCTATTAATTTTAATATCTAACATCACTTTCCCTTTCATTGTAAGTACACTAGTTAATGTATATTGGCATTTACAGTGCTACAGATAGGACTTTAACCCCCTTGCGGGTCCTCTCTGGTACCCGTTGGCTTTTTGGCTCCATTTGCAGGGTACGGGTTTGAACACCAGTGGATTTGTAGCAATTTAATAGCGATTATCGAACGTAGCAGTTACAGGCTTAACAGATCAAAGGATTTGCGGCTCAGAGTTTAAATGTCAACGTCCCGTTTTGTAGGATACGTTATGGGCTACGGTTTTATACGTTGATGGGAATTTAATAGGGCTGCAGGTCTACTGCTTGTTTTTATGAAATCAAGACATCCACTGATTTGACTACAAACACCTAGATAAGATGAGTATCCACATCTTTAAGTATAGTCACTTTGATGTTAGCAAGAGATTGCATATTTTTGGCAACAAAAGTTAGAGCAGCTGCAGGATGAGATGAAGCACCAGCAGTCAAAAATCCTACCTTAATGTCATTCTCCATTCTGCTATTGATAGGATCCTTTAATTAACCACATCATTAAATGGCAATGTGACCCTTATTGACATGTCATCATCACAGAAGCATCAACGCAGAGGATCCTATCCCAAATACTAGCATCAGATTCTGAAAATGGATAAAGACTGGAGACGTGACAAAGTTTTGTTTGCCTGTGCAGTTATGTCATTTTAATGAACCTTTGCACAGGATAATTATTCTCATCCGTAAATATTGTCACACCCCTATATGTTCAATAAAGTCTGCCTGATGGTTATTAGTCAGATTATATGAAGTATTGTATTTCCTAGAATTACACATGGTATAAGGGATACCTTTACAATTTATTTACAACAAAGTGTCAGTAATGATTTATGAATATATATATATATATATTTCTTCTAGGGGGCTTGATATGAACCTAGTTCAAACCTACCCCAGCAGAATCATGTAGTTCCTGTTCTCTGTGGCACAAAAGATGGCTTCTGAAGCGGTACAGGCAGCGAATACTGCATACAGGTTACTAGTGGCCCATGGCAAGACCACTCAACATATTTATACTCTCCAATACCACACGCTTGTGTACATTTATGTATGTGGGATGTCAGCCCATCTGGCTTGCAACCTTGGGCTATCAAATCTCTTGAGATCAAATTCACCAGATATCTATAGCTGGCTAGTGAAAAAACCTTTATGCTAAACTCAAGAGTTTGCTTAGGACTACTTGACTACACACATCTGTCTTGAATGTGTGAGTGTGCAATGACCTGCAACTAACTTCTATGCAGAGATTTTTTCCTTTCAATATATTTTAATACTTTTGCAACAAAGGTTAAGGTTTTGCAAACTAGGATTATTCATACCGAAGAGGTTGTGCTTCCCCCCTTGTCCTGTTTAAATATATATAATCCATATTGTGTACCCTTCATTGCCAAAACTTGTGTTTCACTGATTGTGTGGGAATATATTGTTGATAAAGAAGAAATCAGGTAAGAAAGAGCAAATAAGTGGACTATAATAGCAGACCAGATATAAATGTGAAGGCAGACAGGTAGTAAAATTAACACAAATTAGACAGAATATACTCGCCCTGAATAGAGCCTATCCATTGGGGGTAGACAAAGAGATATTTTATATATATATATATATATATATATATATATATATATATATATATATTACATAGTTACATAGTTACATAGTTACTTGGGGCCTCATTCTATTAGCGGCCGTAAATCGGCCGTAAGGCTGCGATTCCTTGCGGGGGTTCAGTTAACTCGCGATTCTATTATACGGCCCCGCAAGGATCTCCTTTTACGGCCGGCCGCATATCTTGGAACCGGCCGTAAGCTGTGAAATATAAAAACTCAAAAATAAATTCAAGCCTGCACTGTACAGCTCTGTAAATGCTAGGGATCATATTGGGGGACATGAGGATTAAAAGGAACCCACTCTCAAGCTTGCACATCAGCCCAAACCCAAGTTCAAATTAACTGTTTATTTTCCGGCTGCGGCGTGGGCGGGGTCTGAAGTGCTCCAAGCACTCTGGACTTTTACATGGATATTTTACGGATATTAAAAATAAAATATTTTACGGATTTGAGTATAGGATAATTATGTACTATTTTTTCTAACACCTAAAATCCCTTTATAGTCTTCTCAAAGTGCAGGATGGCTTTATTTGAGCTATTTTATGTGCTTAATTGGTGCTAGAGGGACCTCTTTCCTGCAAGTAAGCTGCGGCTCGCTTTTAGCCTTGCAGAGAGGTTTCCCGGAGCAATTGAATTGCAAATAGGAATTTCTTACGGCCGAAACTCTTGCGGCCGTTTTAGATCAAAGGCTTTCCTCTGGCGCGAGCGGCCGCAAGAGATAGCAAGGCACCGGCCGCAAGCCTGCCAGAGCCTCCGGCCGTAAGGGAATAGAATAGCCGAATAGCTTGCGGACGGTCCTTGCGGCCCCGCAACGGCTGCGGCCGCTAATAGAATGAGGCCCATAGTATTTAAGGTTAAAAAAAGACTTTCAGTCCATCAAGTTAAACCTTTTAAGATCTCCTCTGATCTGCAATATGCGGATTAACAATTAATTCATTAGTTGTTAATTAATTATTAATCAATTATTTAATGTTTTTTTTTTTTTTTATTATTATTAATTAGTCCAGAGGAAGGCAAATAGAAAAAAAAAAAACACAAGCGAGACTCAGCCAATTGTCTCAAAGGGAAATGTAAAAAATTTGGATCAATACTGTCTCTCTAATTATCCATGATAACCCTGAATTCCCTTTTTAATTAGAAATAAATCTAGTCCCCTTTTAAAGTTATCTATCGAATCCGCTGTCACCACCTCCTCGGGTAAAGAATTCCACAGATTAACCACCCTTACTGTGAAGAACCCTTTTCTTTCTTTGAAGTGGAATCTTTTTACTTCTAACCTCAAGGGATGTCCTCTTGTCAGTTGAAAACCTCTTGGCACAAAAAGCTCCCCTGACAAATCTTTATACTGACCCTGGATGTATTTATATAAGGTAATCATATCTCCTCTTAGACGCCATTTTTCTAGAGAAAATAAGTTTAATTTGGTTAGTCTTTCTTCATAACTTAGCCCCTCCATTCCCCTTATTAGTTTTGTTGCCCTTCTCTGTACCTTTTCCAGCTCTCAAATGTCCTTTTTATGAAGTGGTGCCCAAAATTGTACTCCATATTCCAAATGAGGGCGTACTAGAGATTTGTATAGTGGCAGAATTATATTTGCTTCCGTGGCTTCTATACCCTTCTTAATACATTCTAATATTTTATTTGCCTTTGCAGCTGCTGCTTGGCTTTGAGCACTGTTACCTAGGTGGTTGTCCACAAGCACTCCCAAATCCCTTTCAATATCTGATACACCTAGATTTGCTCCATTAAGATTATAAATTGCATGGCTATTTTTCCTTCCCAGATGCATAACCTTACATTTATTCGTATTAAATCTCATCTGCCATTTAGATGCCCATTCCTCAATTTTATGTAAATCCCCTTGGAGGGAAAGCACATCATTATCTGATTTAATTACCTTGCATAACTTTGTGTCATCAGCGAAAATGGAGACCCACACTCCAATCCTACCTCTAAGCCATTAATAAATATGTTAAAAAGGAGAGGACCTAATACTGAACCCTGAGGAACCCCACTTACCACATTAGTCCAATCGGAGTATGTTCCATTTACAACAACCCTTTGCTTCCTGTCTTTTAGGCAGCTCTCAATCCATGAGCAGATATTAACTGCAATTCCTGTATCCCTTAGTTTGCCCAATAGTCTCCCATGTGGCACTGTATCAAAAGCCTTTGCAAAATCCAAAAAGACTACATCCACTGAGTTGCCTTGATCCAGGTTCCTACTAACCTCCTCATAGAAACTAATTAGATTTGTTTGACATGACCTATCCCTCATAAATCCATGTTGACTCCTACTTATAATCCTGTTCAAATAGACATATTCTTGTATATTATCCCTTATTAACCCTTCTAAAAGCTTCCCCACTACAGAAGTGAGGCTCACTGGTCTATAATTCCCCGGATTTGCTCTTGCTCCCTTTTTAAATATAGGTATCACATCAGCTTTTCTCCAGTCATCTGGTAGAGCCCCTCTGTTGAGTGAATCTTGAAAAATTAAATGTAATGGTTTGGCTATTACAGAACCCAGTTCCCTTAGTACCCTTGGATGTATTCCATCAGGACCCAGGGCTTTATTAACATTTATTTTTTCTAACCTCTTTTGGATTACTTCCTGTGTTAACCAATTATTTTGGAAACGTAGTGTAGCCCCATTATGTTGCAGTGTCCCAACCACTTGTACCTCCCTTGTGTATACCGAAGAAAAGAACCTATTTAGCTCATCTGCCATTTCCTGGTCACTAATTTTCAGACAGCCTGTTACACATTCTAATGTTCCTATAGCTTCCTTCCTCGCCTTCTTCCCATTAATATACTTAAAAAATATTTTAGGGTTAGTCTTACTCTCTTCTGCAATAAATTTTTCATTTTCTATTTTAGCCAGTCTAATTGCGCTTTTGCAAGCCTTGTAGATTTCCTTGTATTCTCGTAAAGCAGTCTCTATCCCCTCTTGTTTGTATAATTTAAATGCCTGTTTTTTACTCCATATCTTGATCTTTAAATCATTGTTAAGCCACATGGGTTGTGATTTACTCCTTTTACTTTTATTCCCACACGGTATATGCCGAAAAGGATTTAAATGCTGTCCATTTATGTTCAGTGTTTTTACCTATCAGTTCTCTGTCCCAGTCTATACTTTGTATTGCTGCCCTTAGACCATTAAAATCTGTTCTTTTAAAATTAAGAGTTTTTGTTGGCCCCTTAAAATTTTGTTTTTTTAATTCAATCTCAAATGAGACTGTGTTGTGATCACTGTTTCCCAAAGGTTGCCCTATTTCAACATTTGATACTATATCAATATTATTTGTGATGAGTAAATCTAAGATAGCTTCATTTCTAGTAGCCTTCTGTATAACCTGGGCCAGATAATGATCCCTGAGTGTACTCAAGAACATGCTCCCCTTAGCTGAACTGCTGGTCTCATTTATCCAGTTTATTTCAGGGTAATTAAAATCTCCCATTATTAGAACTTGCCCGTTCTTAGCTGCATTTCCAATCTGTAACAATAATTGTATTTCCTTACTTTCAGCTATATTTGGGGGTTTATACCATACTCCTACTAATATTCTTTTGGAATTTGCAGCTCCGCTATTTAACTCTACCCACAAACATTCAACTTTATCACTTGGTCCACCATAAATATCTTCTCTGACTATAGCCTTAAATTCAGGTTTAACATACAGACAAATCCCTCCTCCTCGTTTACCATTGTCTCTATCTTTCCTAAATAGGTTATAACCAGCCAGATTAACAGTCCAGTCATGAGATTCATCCCACCACATTTCGGTAATGCCTATTAAATCCCATTTTTCATTAATTGCTAATAATTCTAACTCTCCCATTTTTCCTGGCAAGCTTCTGGCATTAGCAAGCATACACCTTATGTTATGAGTCTGTAGTTCTGAAGTGCCTGCCACTGTACTTGAATTACTTAGTACTACCTCCCTATTGACTATACTACCCCTCCCCCCTTCTCCTCCCCTATGAGTTGTTAATTCATCCCTTATACCCTCTACACTTTCTACCCCCATTACTTATATCTAGTCCCTCCCCCCCACCTACTAGTTTAAAAACTCCACCAGCCTTTCTACCATCCTATCCCCTAGTACAAAAGCTCCCTCATCATTAAGGTGCAATCCATCCCTACTGTAGAGATTGTACCGAAGTGAGAAGTCAGCCCAGTGCTCTAAAAAGCCAAACCCCTCCTTAGTGCACCACATCTTTAGCCACGCATTAACCTCCCTAATCTCCTTCTGCCTCCCTGGGCTAGCACGTGGCACTGGTAGTATCTCAGAAAATACTACCTTGGAGGTCCTTGCCTTCAGCTTATTACATAGTTCTCTAAAATCATTCTTTAGGACACTCCATCTTCCACTAACTTTGTCATTGGTACCAATATGTACCAAGACTGCCGGTTCATTTCCAGCCCCTCCCAATAATTTGTCTACCCGATCCACAACATGATGAACCCGAGCACACCGGGAGACAGCAAACTGTTCGATTGCTGGGATCTGGGTGATTAATCACCCTGTCTACCTTCCTAATAATAGAGTCCCCTACAACCAAAACCTGTCTGTTGTTCTGCCTATTCTGCCCTCCCTCTCCTACAGTAGAGCTGCTTGCCCGGCTGTTAGAGGGAACAGCTCTATCTGGCATTGCCATTCCTGAATGGACATCCCCAACAGTTTCACTCAATCCGGCAAATCTGTTGGTGTTTGCCAACTCAGAACTGGCCTGCATCCTCCTGTTGCCCCTGCTTTCCCTTGTAACTGTAACCCAGCTGCCTCCCTGGACATCCTCACTGGCCCCAGCTCCACCCTCCATGCTAGGCCCAGCTAAACTGTGCTCAGTGAGCACCAACCCCCTTTCCAGTGGAGCAATATCACTAAGTGCTGCAATTCTCCTCTCCAGATCTCCAATTTGAGCTTCCAGAGAGGCAACATGCTCACACCTCTCACAGAGGTATGGACCCTGGATCATCTGTTCAAGTGTTGCATACATATGACAGGATGTACAAGGAATAAGGTTGCCACTGGACTGACTCATAATTATTATTATTGTCTACAAAATTTCAGTGGGAAAAATAAAGAATATAAAATAATATATTTATATAAAGTTTTCCTCCTTTGCACTATAAATCTGCGCTCCCTTTTCTTTGAAGTCCCTCCTTTTATTTAAACTCCTAGGCTTTTACTAGAATTGCACTTGATACTGAAAATGTTCGCAAGCTCACAATTTCCCCGTCTCATGTTTATTTTAACTTCTGCCTTCTCACCTGGGCACAATTAGTGCACTCTGCAATTTATCAGCCTTTACTTGTAAGGTAAGTCCACTTGTAAACAGGCCCCAAACCAGCTCACAAACCTTTTGCCCTAGTTTAACAGTCAAGCCACACCCCTCTCACCTGGGCACAATTAGTGCACTCTGCAGTTTATCAGAATTTACTTGTAAGGTAAATCCACTTGTAAACAACATATATATATATATATATATATATATATATATATATATATATATATATATATATCACATATATAGTTGTGAGCGTACGAGTTGTTGCTAACGCTGCGGGCTCGCGTAGCGAGTCGCGGGCCTCGCGTAGCGAGGGCCGCGACTCGCGCAGCGAGTCGCGGGCCTCGCGTAGCGAGGGCACTGTGCCAGGTTCTCAGTTGCTGGCATGGAGCGCCGAAGGCGCTCCTTGCCAGCAACTGAGGACCCTCGCGAAGCGAGGGCCTCAGTTGCTGGCATGGAGCGCCGCAGGCGCTCCTTGCCAGCAACTGAGGACCCTCGCGAAGCGAGGGCCTCAGTTGCTGGCTTGGAGCGCCGCAGGCGCTCCATGCCAGCACCTGAGGACCTCGCAAAGCGAGGTCTTCAGTTGCAGCAACTGCGACCCTTGAAAAAAAAAGTTTACGTCCAAACACATTACGACACTCGCAAACAACATACGACACACGTTGAAACACATTACGACACTCGCAAACAACATACGACACACGTTCACACACATTACGGCCTCGCAACACTCGGACGCAACTCGCGAACATTACAAAATTACAAACACAATACATACACACAGCACATACATAAAAACCTTACCTACACAAACAGGAAGCACCCAGGACCTCAAAAATGCAACTTAGAACTTAATTGCACTCAAAATAAAAGAGTTTCGACACTAAATACTTTGTTAAGCGACAAAAAAAAATGGCCGACGAATAAAACGAAAACGAGGCTACACACGCAAACACCATGCTACACACGCAAACACCATACGAGACACGTTACCACACATTACGAGTTCGCAAACATCGGACGCAACACGCCGACATACAAACATTTAAAACTTAACAAAGACACACAACAAACACATAAAAAGCTTACCTACAGCAAGAGGAACCAGCCAGCACCTCAAAAAAACAAGTTACACCTACATTTAAATCAAAATAAACACTTTAGACACTAATACCATCGCTAAGCGAGAGAAAAAATGGCCGACGAACAAAACGAAAACGAGGCTTCAGACGTAACTACACTACACTTACTCGCAATAATGAAACACATACTATGCGGAACGTATCACAATCATATTAAACACCATTTTGAACAGTAATACGCCTAAAATGGCGGATGGAACGCAAATTGTAAGCTGGAACGCAAATAGCGCATGCGTATTGCGTTCTAACGGTCTCACTTTCCAGAACTTTCTACAAGTTTATAAATACTGCCTATTTCCAACTAAAAAATACATTTCTCCTCAGGTGATCAACGGAGTGACTTCTGAGATAACTGCTGCTTTTACTTGAGAAGACAATTCTTTACTAATTTACTACTTTACATTGTGCAAATTACAACTGACAGGTAAGCTATAATATATTAAATTTGATTAACAGGTCAGGTCAAACAAATAAAAAAATCAACTAGGATTTATGTAGTCATCATGTATGGCACATTTATGTGTATAGGCTCCCAAACAAAATTAAACAGAGCTTTATGTATAGTGACATCTGACACGCACATATATGTCTATAATGTATAGTGACATTTGACACACACATTTCTGTGTATTGCCCCTTCATAGTGACATGTGACACGCACGTATATGTGTATAATGTATAGTGACATGTGACACGCACATATATGTCTATAATGTATAGTGACATGTGACACGCACATTTCTGTGTATTGCCCCTTCATAGTGACATCTGACACCGACATATATGTCTATAATGTATAGTGACATGTGACACGCACATTTATGTGTATTACCAATGCAACAAAATTAGCTTACAACAAAATCAGTAAACAACTACATTTTAATGACATTATATGTCATGTATACTGATATGTCACATGCACATATATGTGTATCATCTATAGTTACATCTCACACACACACATTTATGTGTGTTGGAAAAAATAAATATAATGTTAATTTAACCATTTAAATTTGACTCATGTATACTGATATGTCACACGTACACAAAATAATTACATTAAACTATGTAATGTGCTTCATGTATGTGAGATTTGTGTGTAGCCCCCAACAAAAATTAAGGTTAATTGAATTAATTTACTGCAATTCAATACATCAGATAAAGCAGAATCTTTCTATTTCGTTTCATATTCAAACAGACTCTGCATCAACAGCGTCTCTCAACAATTTGCACCGTGCACTGTGAAGCACAATCCCTTTTAAAGAACACCAACAAATTTGAAGAGGTAAGATACAAGAACACATTACATGCTCAAAAGGACATGCTTTGCTAGATGACAAATTATAAATATACAAATAACTATTTCACTTTATTTTTCAAACAGACACTAAAAGAAGACCGGCGGATTAAGATTGGCAGGAGGGGACCGTCTGTCATTCAAAACTTCTATCAAGGTAAAGTATTAAGTATAAACAAGAAATAACCATGAGCCTTATTCAATTGCAACTTCCTCATTTGAATAGGGCTCTATATAAGCACATAACATTTTTTTTATACAGAACTTTTTAGTTACTGAAATTCTAACCACAATCAAGATTTTCAATAACTAAAAACTTTGCTCAATAAATATGTTATGTGATTATATAGAGCCCTCTTCAATTGGCAAAATTGCAATTCAATGAGGACCTATATGTCTTTAATGGCCAAGGGCCTCACTGAAATGTGATTTGCCCATTTCAATAGGGCTCTATATAAGCACATAACATATTTTGGAAACAGAAATTTTTAGTTAATGAACTTCTAACCACAATCAAGGTTTTCAATAACTAAAAACTTTGCTCAATAAATATGTTATGTAATTATATAGAGCCCTCTTCAATTGGCAAAATTGCAATTCAATGAGGACCTATATGTCTTTAATGCCCAAGGGCCTCACTCAAATGTGATTTGCCCATTTCAATAGGGCTCTATATAAGCACAGAGCATATTTTTTAGGAAATTTTTCTTTTGTGAACACGTTCCTTTTGGATACAAGTTCACTAAATACAATGCTCTGTGATGATATGGAGCTCTATTCCATTGGCCAAAACACAATTGAATAAGTAGCTCACAATATAACAAATGCAGTAACCAAAGGCCCTTATTCAATTGCTATTTTGGAAAATTAAATATGGCTATTTTAACAAATATATGTGATGTGCTTATTTAGAACCCTATTCAAATTTCTACATTGCAATTCAATTACGGCCTTACAGTACTATTATATTGTAAAAAATGCAATTGCATGAGGGCCAAACTATGCAACATATGGTACACACAAAGGCCCTCATTCAATTGCAATTTGCCCAATTGAATAGGGCTCTAAATAACAACATAACAATAGCTTAAAACTAAGGTTTTAGGGCCTCATTCAATTGCAATTTGGCCAATTGAATAGGGCTCTAAATAAGCACATAACATATTTTTTTTAAATAAGTTTTTAGTTAGTTAACATCTATCCAAAAGCAAGGTTTTCACTAAGTAAAAAATTATTTTAAAAAAATATGCTATGTGCTTATTTAGAGCCCTATTCAATTGGCCACATCGCAATTGAATGAGGCCCTTAGTTAATAAAAAAATATCAAAAATACAGTTTTTCAATGACTACAAAATTATTTTAACTAATATGTTAATATGCTATGTGCTCATTTACAGCACAATTCAATTAGCCAAATCGAAATTCAATGACACACAAACTGCTACACACAAAACAGAATTTCTTATTAAGGCCCTCATTCAATTGCAATTTTGCCAATTGAATAGGGGTCTAAATAAGCACATCACATATATTTTTTAAAGAAGTTTTTAGTTATTAAGCATCTATCCAAAAGCACGGTTTTCACTACCTAAAAACTTCTTTAAAAAATATATATTATGTGCTTATTTAGAGCCCTATTCAATTGGCAAAATCGCAATTGAATGAGGGACTAAATGTTTAACAACCTATAAGCCTTACAAATAACCAAAAATAAGAATAACAAAAGTGTTGTGCACCTAATAGCATTGTATAAAAAAGCACACAAACTCATAGCAAACTATATTAACATTCTTCTTTAATGTTTAACAAATTATAACCTGTACAATCAAGAAGAAATTAGTTTTAAACAAGTGATGTGCACCAAACAAGATTGTCAATAACTAACACAAACACATAGCAAACTACATTAATTATATTATTTCATGTTTCACTAACTATAACCATCCAAATAAAGGTTAAATAAGTATACCACAAGTGGTGCGCACAAAACAGGATTGTACAAAAACTAACATAAACACATAGCAAAATAAATTCATATTCTTATGTAATATATCACAACCCACAAGCCTTACTAAGAACCTTAAATAAGAATAACAAAAGTCTTGGGATTGTACAGAAAGTTAAAAAAAAAATTTTTTAAAAAAATAAATATAACTGATACAATACAGCAAAATTAATACATTTTTTACTTATTTAAAAGACATTTCACTCAAACAACATTTTCTATTTTACATTACAACAGATACTGCGTGAAGACAATCGGACGAGGACTTTTTCCACAGGACCGGACCGGACCATCGGACGAGGACTCGGACCAGACCAGCAGACGAGGAATTTCAACACAGGACCAGACCAGCAGACGAGGAATTTCAACACAGGACCACACCATCGGACGAGGACTTTCACCAACGGACAACAACATCGGACGAGGAATATCGCCACAGGACCACAATATCGGACAGGGGCTATCGCGACAGGACCACACCATCGGACGAGGACTTCCGACAGAGGACCACACCATTGGACAACGATTTTGAAACGAGGAGCAACAAACATTCGGATTTAAATCACACTTCAACCAAGGTAAACTATAATAACTACTAAAGAATAACACTAAAGAAACTGGTTTCAGTTGCATCCGTCTCAACAGAAAAATAAATTAATTAATTTACTATCTCACTTATTTTATTTAAATTGCTACTATGCAATACATAGCTCAATAACCACATCACTTTTTTTTTCACCAAAGAAGTTTTGCAGTGGTAAATATCTATCCACAAACAAAGTTTTTAATAAATACAACCATTATTTTAAATAAATATGTTACATGCTTATTTACAGCAGTATTCCATTGGAAAAATTCTGAGCCACTGAAGACAGGAATTATAAATTTAACTAAATATCAATGATACATTCATGATTTGCCTTTTATTTCAACAATTGTGCACAATCATCTTTAACAGGAATTACAAATTTAAATATACACAATTACATTTATTTGTTTCCGTTTACAGATTAATATGGCTGATAACGAGACCAAAGAAGAGAAGAAAAGACGTCAAACTAGAGAAAGACAAGAGAGATGGGCCGCCCAGCAGACACCGGAGGAGAAAGAAATTAGAAGAGAAAAAGAACGCAAAAGACTTGCAAATAAAAGAATATCCGCTGCAAAAATGAAACATACAACCAAAATAAATAAAAAAATAATAAAGCATTTACAAACTGTTCCTAAAACATCAGATGACATTTTACAACATACCAGTCAAGACAGACCAAAAAAAAAAACTACCAAAAAAAAGCATTTACAAACTCTTACTAAAAACTTACAGGACATTTCAACCGAACAAGTCCAACATATACCAAGAAAATGTACAAAAAAAACTAAACATTTAGAACCTGTTGTTGAAACATTTCATGACTTTTCATCTGATGAATATCAAAGTCAACATCCAATATGCATTGCAAATTGTCCTTTAATGAAGTCTTTAGCAGTAGAGGTTCATAGTTGTGGGGACATGACTACTCAATGTCAATTTTGTGAGGCTTATTATTTTAAACAGGAGAGACCCCGAGATGGACAATTTATTAGTTGTTGTCAAAAAGGAAAGTTCAAACTTCCACAAAGGAAACAATTTCCAACCTATTTACTAAATATTCTGACTGAACCTACTTTTCCAAATTACAAAAATTTTAAGACAAACATAAGATCCTACAATAGTGCCATATCATTTGCATCTATGGGGGCAACATTGGCTGCTAATGTACCAGGACATGGTCCTTACTGTTTTAAAGTCCAAGGACAAATTTATCATCGCACTTCCCATTTACATCCAGAGGAAGGAAATAAAAGAAAATTCGCTCAACTATATGTCCTAGATACAATGGAAGCTGTTGACCAACGTATGCAGATGGAAGAAAATAAAAAATGCTTACCCACTGTTTTCATAGAGCTAAATAATATTATGGACAACAATCCCTACAGTAAAGCTTATAAAAAATTGGCAGAAGTAGAAAATGAACAACTACTTCATTCACAAACACATCAATTACCAATGCCGAAGGTTAATATGGTGCTTAAAAGAGACAGACATACTGATAAACGTCGTTATAACTTGCCAACAACAAATGAGGTTGCAATGGTGTTTCACAATGATGAAGGAGAACCACCATTTCAAAGGGACATACGAATATATCCTAGAAATGAGGACCAACCGTTTATTAATATGAGTATCTTAAGTCCAAATTTAGATCCAATGACATATCCCATCTTTTTCCCACACGGAGAAGCAGGTTGGCAACCAAAATTAACTCTTCCCAGTTACCCAAATGCTAAAGGCAGAATCCGAAATAATGTTTCTATGCTTGAATTTAAAGTAGCTCAAATTGCCATTCGCAATGTATTTAATCCAATTTTATGTGGTGGGAAACTAACACAACAATGGATTATTGATTCATATTTGCAAGTTGAGGCAAATAATTTAAACTTTATCAAATATCAACAAGATAAACTCCGTGTAGAACAATATTCTGGACTCATGGACTATGTTGCTGACGTGGCTACAAGCAGAGACATGACAGCTGGCAAAGCCATCATTTTACCATCTTCCTTTCAAGGATCTCCTCGGAATATGAGAGAAAGATACAATGATGCTATGGCTATTGTGACAAAATTTGGCAAACCCGATTTATTTGTGACATTTACATGTAATCCACAATGGCCAGAAATTACACTAAATCTACTTCTTGGACAAACTGCTTCAGATCGACCAGATTTAGTAGCCAGAGTTTTTAAGATTAAATTAAATGAATTAATACGTGACTTCACTATAAATCAGTTATTTGGCAAATGTCTTGCTTATGTATATACCATTGAATTTCAAAAAAGAGGCCTTCCACATGCACATCTTCTAATAATACTTCAAGAAAAAGATAAATTAGATACTTCAGACAAAGTGGATGCAGTCATTGTTGCTGAACTACCAGATCCAGAACTATATGGTAGACTATATGAGATTGTTACTCATCGCATGATTCATGGACCCTGTGGTGACCTTAATCCACAATCACCATGTATGGAAAATAATAAATGTTCCAAAGAATTTCCCAAAGATTATAGAGACAAAACCTATGCCAATTGTGATGGATATCCACTTTATAAAAGAAGAGAAGGAGATAGTGCCATTATTCGTGGGAAAAAAGTGGACAATAGATATGTAGTACCCTACAATCCACATTTACTCATGAAGTACAACGCCCACATCAACGTAGAAGCCTGCACTTCCATCAAATCAATTAAATATGTCTATAAATATATTTACAAAGGTTACGATGCAGCTACTGTAGTCGTCAAAAGTGCAGACAACCCTGAAAGTAGTGAGTTAGTACATGATGAACTTGCATCTCATGTAGATGCTCGCTATGTCAGTGCGCCAGAAGCTATGTGGCGGCTTTTAAAATTTGAAATGCATGATAGATCACATGCAGTATATAGGTTAGCAGTACATTTGCCACAACGACATTTAGTCTATTTCCATGCTGGAAATGAAATGAATGCATTGGCCCAAAGTGAAGATCGTCACACTACACTAACTGCATGGTTTGCATTAAATTCCACTGATGCTGAAGCAACACAATACTTATATATTGAAATTCCATATCACTATGTTTTTGTGAATGGATTATGGAGACCAAGAAAAACCAGAGGCAATAAAATTATTCCAAGAATTTACACAGTCAGTCCAAGAGATGTTGAACGTTTTTGCTTACGGATATTACTTTTAAATGTTCCTGGAGCACAAAGTTTTGAACACTTAAGAACTGTTAATGACATTGTATATGAATCCTTCCATTTAGCTGCAAGACATAGAAACTTACTCGCTGATGATACAGAGTGGGAAAGATGCTTAGAAGAAGCAGCACAATGTCAAATGCCGCGACAGATGAGAGAACAATTTGCTTTTATTTGTATCTTCTCAAATGCTCCAAATGCATTAGCTTTGTGGGAGACTTTTAAAAGTAATATGGCTGAAGACTTTATGCGACGATACAATGAACCCATTGCACACTTAAAAGCGTTAATGGAAATCCAAGAAGTCTTTTTAACTCATGGATTAAGTTGTGCAAGTTTTAATTTGCCTGATCCAGGTCTTATAGATGACATTAACTTTGAAGACTATGACATTCAACTACAAGCAGAAAGAACAGAAGAAAGACTTGCAACTTTAAATACACTACAATTGCAAGCATTTCATGCCATTAAAAATGCTATAGATGATGACATGGTGACAGAGCGTTATTTCTATCTTGATGGACCTGGCGGATCAGGAAAAACATATTTGTACAATTTATTAATGAGTTCAGTACGAGCACAAGGAAAAATAGCAATGGCGTTTGCCACTACTGGAATTGCTGCACTTTTATTAGAAGGTGGAAGAACTGTTCATAGTGGATTTAAACTGCCAGTGCCTATTTTAGAAAATTCTGTGTCAGATATTCGCATGACATCCTTACAAGCAAAGAAATTGAAGAAATGTAAATTAATTATAATAGATGAGGCCACAATGATGTCATGCTATGCCCTCCAATGTATTGACCGTTTGCTTCGTGAAGTCATGGATAATATTTTTCCATTTGGTGGAAAGGTAATGTTGTTGGGTGGCGATTTTAGACAAACATTACCTGTTGTTGTACATGGCAATCGAACTGACATTATCGAAACATGTATAAAGTCAAGTACAGTATGGAAACATTTTACCCATCTTCAACTGCAACAAAATATGAGATCAGAAGGCCAAACTGATTTCAATGATTGGCTTATTAAAATTGGAGAAGGCAGAACAGAAAAAATACTACATTTACCTGACGACACTGTAGAGATCCCACCTCATATGATTTGTCAACAAGATATTATATCGGCTATATTTGAAGGGAGCATAAATAACGAAGAATATTCCGAGCTTGCCAACCAAGTCATACTGACGTGTAAAAATAAAGATGCATTAATCCTCAATAATAAAATCTTAAAAAAAATTTATGCACCACAAAGAAATTATCACAGTGCTGATTCTGTACTTGCTGATGACAATGAAAGTCAGGCTAACTTTTCGACTGAATTCATAAACTCTTTAACTCCTTCTGGAATGCCACCACATATTTTGCAGCTAAAGAAAGGTGCAATTATCATGTTACTGCGAAATATGAATCCCAAAAAAGGCCTATGCAATGGCACAAGATTAATTGTTCAACAATTAAAGGACCATTTTATAGATGCTGAAATTTTAACTGGGACCCATAGAGGAGAGAGAGTTTTCATACCAAGAATAGATTTAGCACCAAGTGAAAGTAGTCTCCCTTTTATACTTCAAAGAAGACAATTTCCCATTATTATGGCATTTGCCATGACCATTAATAAATCACAAGGTCAAACTTTCAAATCTGTGGGTATTTTCTTGGAAGAACCAGTTTTTGCACATGGTCAATTGTACGTTGCGTTGTCAAGGTGCAAAAATCCACAGGCTATTAAAGTTTACATTGAAAACAATGAAAGTCAAGGTGATTTATTAGAAGATGGACGTATTTTTACTAAAAACATTGTCTACTATGAAGTACTATAACTTTGAAGGATACTAATTAAAGATGCCAAGATTTTTTAAAAGCATTGCAAAATACATAACAATTGGTTGTTTAATTCAGTCATAATTAATGTAAGTCATGTTTATGAATTATTCGCCTCACAAAATACTTGCCTTGCATTGTTAGTAAAAATTATGTTAAAATGTTAAGTCACTATGTTAATGTTTCTAATGTTACAAGTTTAATAAATATATTTTCAAGTTATTTCATTCAACATATTACAAAGTGGATGTTAAGAGGTCAAGCACCTTTTAAGTCACAATGTAAATATTGTCTGTTATCTTAAGATTACTACCTACATTAATGTTTATCG
>JAPZIH010000335.1:0-29417 GCA_027410445.1 Discoglossus pictus
ATCCAGATTTTAGAACAAGTTGCATATTCTTAAGCCTAAATACCAGGTTTCAAGATAAGTTGCAAAAATGAATTTCAGCTTAAAAAAATATGAAAATGCTTACCCTCTGAATGAAACACACCATGTATATGTGTCCCAAACAGAGCATAAACTTCATTTTATACAGGCTTTACCCCAATCAGTGGGCCACTCCCTTAGACAACACAAGTTTCACACTGCCACAGCTATCAGCTACCTCCAGCCGGGATCTGGACACAGCAGGGGTTGATACGATACTGTGAACCCTGGAGCCAGAAAGGTTTGGGGGTTCAACCTGAGTAGGGGAATATTTGTTTTGGCTTAATGCAATAGTTGGACTCCAAAACACACTCTACACACAAAATAATGGCCTTAAAAATAAAACATGGACCCAGAGCTCAAATTAACTTGTTGAAAAGGATCTTATGGGTCTAGGGCATACAATCATAGATTGCTGAATCAAATCACACAACATAATAAAGTGGTAAAATCTTTCACGAGGTCTTTGTGGTCATAATGCCAAGTATCCTAGAGGTTTGTGACAATATATATACTACTCATAATTTCCACTAACACAGGCTGAGATCCTGCTCCATGCTGATGATAGCCAGTAAGCTTGAAACAGCTGTACATGGATAGGATACTCATCCTGTGTTTATTCCAACCTTGGCTTTGCATTAAAGCTGTGTAATAATACAGCATTCATAAGCTTAAAGGAAACCATGTTTGATAATTGCTACGGAATGAAGGGCGAGGCATTTGTGAGCACATTTGTGTGTCCCAGCTCAACTTCCCAGAATGCAGTGTAATAACTGTTTATCTTGGAATTCTGAGCTGGAAGCAGGTTTTTTAACTTGCTTTAGACATTCAGATGTGAACAAGGATGTACTATTTATTTACTATATATATATATATATATATATATATATATATATATACATTCAAACTTTACATCACTAAAATTTTCTTGCAGAACCACCAGAATTATAGGACCACTATGATCAATTATTTTTTAAATTTTAAATACAGAGAAGAAACCACAGTTTGAGGTGCTAAATCTGAGAATGTGCCAACTAAAGTGCATTTGTCCTATGGGCATAGTAGCCCACTCAGAGAGCAGCCTCTTACGGAGTATAGCTAGACCTCTCTGACAAGGCCCAAAAAGGGTGGAACTTGCTTTTGATGTTTGCTGTTTCTCCTGTTCGGGGTAGAATTGCTTGCTATTTTAGAACAGGATCACTCTTTGGAGTGATACCTGACTGATATGCTATAAGATATTTCTTCTCTGTGTAGGGTACAAGTGAGCAAAAAGAGGCTGCTCTCTGAGTGAATGACCATGGCCATATAACTAAGCCACTTGGATTAGTTCATTCTCAGATTGAGGACATCTGACTGTATTTTTTTTTTCTTTTCCTTTTAATAACTTGATAATGGCCAATTTTTTTTCAAGAAAGCAACAAATAAATAATGATTGGAAACCAATGAGCTGTAGTTTCCAAAATGCAATTGTCCCTCTGACTCCTGGACAATGTTTAAAAAATGTTCTTTTAAATACATGATACAAAATTGATTTTTTTTTAAACTGTAAACACAGAACTCAATTCACTGAAATTCTGATTGCAGCCAAAAATGTGATTGCTAAATAGTAGAAAACCCCTGAGCCGCCTGACTGGCAGTTTATTATAAGCCTTAGAAATAAGAATGTATTTGTTGAATGCTGTCTGGCTTTATTTATTTCCAAGCTGACAGATGTAGAAATGTCTTGGGATTGTGGAAAAAAGCATAATTTTAAATTTTTTATGAAGTAACATTTTGTATTGTTATTTCTTTTATAGAAATATATATTTTTTAATAAGAACCAATGGGTCTATATTGTCAGTACATTCTATCTACCTAAAAACTTAAAATAGGCTTAATAAATTATGATGATGATTGCGGAACTGAAATTACACAGTGGCAGAGAACCAGGAGATACTCAATTGAAGGATAGAGAAATTAACTTAACAGAGGGAAATGAACTGTGAGATATTGTTATTATTATTATTATTATTATTAATAAACAAGAAATGATGAACAAATAGTTAATCAATGTTAAGCAGAGTAACACAGGCATTACCATAAATCATAAATCTTCAAATAACAAATATCAGTATTTATAATTTGTCTGCAAATATATTTTTGATAAGTCATGTTACATTTTTAAACCTTATTATCTATGCTTTACTTTTACTTTATAAATGGTGAATTTATTATTATTTCTTTGGTGCATGTTGTAAATATATACATACATTTTGATGTCACATAAACAATACAGTTTGCTCATTTTGCCAACTAATAATCATTACAGATGATTGGATGCACTGGTTGAGTTTACTGGTCATCCACATGGATATCTGGAGATGACATGGATTAGAACAGATGGGGAAGAAGTGACAAATTTTATTTTCCTCGGCTTCCCAGACCTCTGCATATAGTGACTACAACCATGAAATTAAAAAAATGTCTAATGGGAGGTCTAATTACTTCTATTGAGAAAGTCTGGAAAAGCTGGAAAATCTTTTAAAAAGTAAAGATATTACACTATTAACAAAGGTCCAAATAGTTAGAACTATGGTATTCCCAGTAGTAACATACGCATGTAAGCTGGACCATGACGAAGTCTGAGCGCTGTAGAATTGACCTCTTTGAATTCTTGTGTTGGATAAAACTGTTTAGAGTTCATCGGATGGCAAGAAGATCCAGTCAATCAATACTACAGGAAATGAAGCTGAAGGTTTGATAATAGAGCCGAAACTCCAATACCTTGGCCATATCATGAGCAGACAGTATTTTCTAAAGAAGACCCTATGCTGGGAATGATTGAAGGCACACAAGAAGAGGACAGCAGATGAGGAGATGGATAGATGACGTTGTTAAAGTAATGAACATGAACTTGATGGATCTCAGAGGGGCAGTGACTGACAGAGGTGCCTGACGTACTGTAGTCCATAGGGTCATGGAGAGTCGGCCACGACTGAAGGCCTGAACAACAACTACAGCAACATGGAAAAGTTCTGTTTCTAAGATCCGTTGTTTTTCAGCATACATTTCTATTTTCAGTGTATTTGCTTCTAATCGCATTAAATCAGTTCAAGAGAGTACTCTGAGGTGTGTATGACCTTTTCCTTTCTTACGCTGTGATGTTGTGGCCACACGGGAGACTTTCATGCTGGGCCTCAGCTTTTAAACATTCCTCAGGCTCATAGTGGCCTCTGAACATTAGAAGTTTTGTATTCATGTTATATTTTGCCCATGAAAGGTGTCCTTTACAGTCTACTTTCTGAAGTCATATTAAAATATTATTAAGAATCAAAGGTACGATATATGCATATCTAGTGCGTCAAGGTTTTTTTTTTTAGTTTTTGAGAAATGTTCTAAAAGAGAGGAACAATACATATTTAGATATCTACAGCCCTATTAAATTGAAATTTGGCCAATTGAATAGGGCTCTATATAAGCACTGAGCATATTTTTACAGAATTTTTTAGTTAGTAAAAACCTTGCTTTTGGATAGAAGTTCACTAACTAAAAACTTCTGTAAAAAATATGCTGTGTGCTTATATATAGCCCTATTCAATTGGCCGAATTGCAATTTAATAAGGCTGATAATATGTAGATCAAGGTGCCCTTGATATACAGTGCCTTGCAAAAGTATTCACCCCCTTGGCATTTTTCGTGTTTTGTTGCCTCACAATCTGGATTTAACATGGATTGTTTGAGGATTTGAATATTTTAATTTACAGAACATGCCCACAACTTTGAAGATTTTTTTTGTTTTTTTTTATTGTGAAGCAAACAATAAATAGGACAAAATAACAAAAAAAGTCAATGTGCATAACTATTCACCCCCCTAAAGTCCATACTTTGTAGAACCACCTTTTGCGGCAATCACAGCTCCAAGTCTCTTTGGATGAGTCTCTATGAGCTTGCCACATCCTACCACTGGGATTTTTGCCCATTCCTCCTTGCAAAAACTGCTCCAGCTCCTTCAAGTTGGATGGTTTGTGCTTGTGAACAGCAATCTTTAAGTCTGACCACAGATTTTCTATTGGATTGAGGTCTGGGCTGTTACTAGGCCATTCCAACACATTTACATGTTTCCCCTTAAACCCCCCAAGTGTTGCTTTAGCAGTGTGTTTGGGGTCATTGTCCTGCTGGAAGGTGAACTTCCGCCCTAGCCTCAAATCACGCACAGAGTGGTACAGGTTTTGCTCAAGAATATCCCTGTATTTAGCACCATCCATCTTTCCCTCAACTCTGACCAGTTTCCCTGTCCCGGCTGCTGAAAAACATCCCCACAGCATGATGCTGCCACCACCATGTTTCACTGTGTGATGGTGTTCTTTGGGTGATGTGTTGGGTTTGCGCCAGACATAGCGTTTTCTTTCATGGACGAAAAGTTAAATTTTAGTCTCCCACATGCCTTTTCGCAAACTAAAAACGTGCCGTTTTGTTTTTTGCTGAAAGTAATGGCTTTCTTCTGGCCACTCTGCCATAAAGCCCAACTCTATGGGCTATTCAATTGGCCAAATTTCAATTATAAGGCTGTAGATATCTACATATGTATTGTTCCTTTCTGTTAGAACATTTCTTATTGTCGTCCTATGTACAGATACTCCAGTCTTTGCTGTGGATCTCTGCAGCTCCTCCAGGGTTACCTTAGGTCTCTGTGCTGCCTCTCTGATTAATGCCCTCCTTTCCCAGTCCATGAGTTTTGGTGGGCGGCCGTCTCTTGGCAGGTTTGCTGTTGTGCCATGTTTTTTCCATTTGGTTATGATAGATTTGATGGTGCTCCTGGGGATCATCAAAGAGTTGCATATTTTTTTATAACCTAACCCTGACTTCTGGCCTTACCATAAGGAATTTACATAGTTTTCAATGATTAAAGGACCACAGAAGAAAGATGAAAAACAAATGCATAATACATTGTCAAAAATATTTACCACTTGATTTAAGATTTGTATTATTCTCTATGGGTGCATCCATCCCCCCTTACCATTTCAAGCCTGTCATCTTGTTAATGCTGCAATTGCAGACTTATTGTGACGTATCCTGGGTATGTGAAGTGCCCTTTTGATGTCACCAGTGACCTCACTACCAGGGTCCCAGGCTGCAAAAACAGTCTACACTGACGAACTTATAAAATGAGCCATGAGAAGAAAATGTGGGGAAATAAGTGCAATTGATTACATTTTTTACGTGGAATGTATTATCATTGTAAATAAGTATATATAAATAATTTTATGATTAAAAATTAGGATTTTTAAAATATATGTATTGCAGTTAGAGAATGTAAAGCAGGAAAATTTACATTCTTCCACATTCTTTTTTTTATTTTTTTTATTGGACAGATAGTCAGGTATATAAACATCACAGATATTCAGGGTAACAAATAAATAGAGATATAATACACAGTGTGATATCTTATGATATAACACTTCTATCTTCTATCTGTGGGTTAAACAGTGATTATTTGTAATATCAACATTATCTAAGTATATCTTACTGTCTTTTTTTTTATTTGTAAAATGTCCATTAAAGTAAACTGAATTTGTATGACTCCGTTATCTTAATTGTATTTATTGCATAACCCGTTTTGTTCCCCTAAATTAAACTAAACATCTTCAAACAAAACAAATATGTACAATTTAGATCACATAAATATACATATCATTCAAAATACTAATTAAATTTTCAACCTTGTCAGAGTGGTTTGTCCTCTAGAAATAGTTCAATCTTAGTTTTAATGTACAGAATTAAAAACCTAAATCCTGCTTCTAGTCACATGTGAAGGATGGCAGCATGCATGGTGGTGAAGGAAAAAAATTGAAAGGGAAGTAAAGCTAAAGGAGGGTTCCCCACTGGTCCAGTAGTTAGGATTTGGTGCTTTCACCGCTGTGACCTGGGTACAATTCCAAGTCAGAGAACCAGGAGGTCACACCACCATGAAGCAGAGCAGGGTTGATCCTGGCCAGTACTTGGATGGAAGACCACTGAGGCCCATGTATGCTGTGGCACACTAGAGAAGGAACTGGTAACCTACTCCAGTATCTCTACCATGAATACCAAGTGGAATAGCATGACCATGGACATACATATGACGGTCCATGAGGTCACGGAGAGTCGGAAACATCATGTTAGCTTGTTAAATGTAAGTGATGTGTAAATTGTTAGGATTAGTGATGTCGCAAATTTCGCGAACCGGCGAAACCGGCGAATTGCCATAGACTTCAATAGGCAGGTGGATTTTAAAACCCACAAGGACTCTTTCTGGCCACAATAGTGATGGGAAAGTTGTTTCAACGGGACTAACACCTGGACTGTGGCATGCCGGAGGGGGATCCATGGCAAAACTCCCATGGAAAATTACATAGTTGATGCAGAGTCTGGTTTTAAGCCATAAAGGGCATAAATTACCTAACATTCCTAAATTGTTTGGAATAACGTGCTTTAAAACATCAGGTATGATGTTGTATCGATCAGGTAGTGTAAGGGTTACACCCGCTTTACAGTGACAGACCAAACTCCCCGTTTAACGCACCGCAAACAACAGCAAACAGTCCATTTGAACAACCGCAAACTCACCATTTGCACAAGGTTGGATACCAAGCTAGCCATGTCCCGTTCCTTGTCCTCACTGATGTCATTGAAGGTCTTTTCCTCCACCCAGCCTCCAAGGGTCCCCGAAAGGTGACAACAAGCCCCCTGGGACGCCTGCTGTGTTTGGTCTTCCACCTCCTCAAAGCCACCTTCCTCCTCTGACTCCTCTTCTTCAGACTCCTCTCACTGCGTTGCCTCTCTCTGCATTATTATAAGGTGTGTTAAGTAGTACTACTCTTATCAGTTTAATACCTGTTACAGCACATATCAGGGGGCGTGTATAAGGCCTGGATTTTTAGAACCGGGAGATGGAAAAAGATGCTTGGTTGGTTGTATCACTTCAATTTTGGGGCACGGCACGTGCAATCAAAGGTGCCACCAGATAGGAGTGGCGTGTTTGTAAGTACTACTCTTATCAGTTTAATACTTGTTACTTAAGATTTAAGATTTGTATTATTCTCTATGGGTGCATCAATCACCCCTTACCATTCAAGCCTGTCATCTTGTTAATGCTGCAATTGCAGACTTATTATGATGTATACTGGGCATGTGAAGTGCCCTTTTGATGTCACCAGTGACCTCACTACCAGGGTCCCAGGCTGCAAAAACAGTCTACACTGACGAACTTATAAAATGAGCCATGAGGAGAAAATGTAGGGGAAATAAGTGCAATTGATTAAATTTTTTACGTGGAATGTATTATTATTTTAAATAATTATATATAAATAATTTTATGATTAAAAATGAGGATTTTTAAAATATATATATTGCAGTTAGAGAATGTAAAGCAGGAAAATGTACATTTTTCCACATTCTTTTTTTTATTTTTTTATTAGACAGATAGTCAGGTATATAAACATTACAGATATTAAAGGCAACAAATGAATAGAGATACAATAGGCTGTGTGATATCTTATGATATAACACTTATAGTTATCTGCCTTCCTCTCTATCTTTTCCTTTTTCTATATGTTGGTTAAACAGTGATTATTTGTAATATCAAAATATCAACATTATCTAAGTATATCTTACTGGCTTTTTTTTATTTTTAAAATGTCCATTAAAGTAAACTGAATTTATATGACTCCGTTATCTTATTTGTATTTATCTCATAACCTGTTTGGTCCCCCTAAATTAAACTAAACATCTTCAAACAAAACAATTTAGTTCACATAAATATACAACCTTGTCAGCGGTTTGTCCTCTAGAAATAGTTCAATCTTAGTTCTAATGTATAGAATTAAAAACCTAAATCCTGCTTCTGTGGTGTAGCTTTGGCTTAGCCTTAGTTCCTACAATGCTGTACCTCCTGGTCACATGTGAAGGATGGCAGCATGCATGGTTGTGAAGGAAAAATATTGAATGGGTAGTAACGGTAAAGAAGGGTTCCCCACTGGTCCAGTGGTTAGGATTTGGTGCTTTCACCGCTGTGACCTGGGTTCAATTCCAAGTCAGAGAACCAGGAGGTCACACCACCATGAAGCAGAGCAGGGTTGATCCTGGCCAGTACTTGGATGGGAGACCACTGAGGCCCATGTATGCTGTGGCACACTAGAGAAAGAACTGGTAACCTACTCCAGTATCTCTACCATGAATACCAAGTGGAATAGCATGACCATGGACATACATATGACGGTCCATGAGATCACAGAGAGTCGGAAACATCATGTTAGCTTGTTAAATGTAAGTGATGTGTAAATTGTTAGGATTAGTGATGTCGCAAATGTTTGCGAACTGGCGAACCCGGCGAATCGCCATAGACTTCAATGGGCAGGTGGATTTTAAAACCCACAGGGACTCTTTCTGGCCACAATAGTGATGGGAAAGTTGTTTCAACAGGACTAACACCTGGACTGTGGCATGCCGGAGGGGGATCCATGGCAAAACTCCCACGGAAAATTACATAGTTGATGCAGAGTCTGGTTTTAAGCCATAAAGGGCATAAATTACCTAACATTCCTAAATTGTTTGGAATTACATGCTTTAAAACATCAGGTATGATGTTGTATTGATCAGGTAGTGTAAGGGTTACACCCGCTTTACAGTGACAGACCAAACTCCCCGTTTAACGCACCGCAAACAACAGCAAACAGTCCCTTTGAACAACCGCAAACTCACCATTTGCACAAGGTTGGATACCAAGCTAGCCATGTCCCGTTCCTTGTCCTCACTGATGTCATTGAAGCTCTTTTCCTCCACCCAGCCTCCAAGGGTCCCCGAAAGGTGACAACAAGCCCCCTGGGACGCCTGCTGTGTTTGGTCTTCCACCTACTCAAAGTCACCTTCCTCCTCTGACTCCTCTTCTTCAGACTCCTCTCACTGCGTTGCCTTTCTCTGCATTATTATAAGGTGTGTTAAGTAGTACTACTCTTATCAGTTTAATACCTGTTACAGCACCTATCAGGGGGCGTGTATAAGGCCTGGATTTTTAGAACCGGGAGATGGAAAAAGATGCTTGGTTGGTTGTATCACTTCAATTTTGGGGCACGGCGCGTGCAGTCAAAGGTGCCACCAGATAGGAGTGGCGTGTTTGTAAGTACTACTCTTATCAGTTTAATACTTGTTACTTCACCTATCAGGGCACGTGTATAAGGCATGGATTTTTGGACCGGGAAATGGAAAAAGAGGCTTGGTTGGTCGTATCACTTCAAATTTGGGGCACTTTGTGACATTAGCTTCTTACGCTCAAACATGTCCTTTACAGGCACCTGACTATGGGCAGATGAGCAGGAACTGCTCAAGGCGAGAGACGGAGTGGCGGATGGTTGAGAGGGGGCAAGGAGGACAGCAGTGGTTGATGTGGCTGATGATGCTGGACCAGGAGGAGGATGGCGGCTTTGAGTTTGTGTGCTGCTTGTACTCATGTGTTGGTCTGGAGTCACCCAAACATTAGGTCTCAAACTGTAGAGGATAAGGGAACCAGGCTACTCTAGACCTCATTCATCATTTCAGGTTTTGACAGATTGGTACTATGCGTGCAAGCTACTGTGACAACAGATATGAGTGGCACTGTGCACTTGCAGAAGTTGGCAGAGTAGACGCTGTAGGCCTGACACAGTCGCTTGCAGACAAGTAACTGCTATTCAATGTATTACAGTCAAAATTGTATTCTTTGTTTAAATGTGCACTACTGACTGTTACACCAGATACGAGTGGTGGCACTGACTGGGCAAGTGGGCACAGTATACGATGTGAGCCTAAGACACAAACGCTGGCAGGCAGGCAAATGAAATTAGATTACACAGAAAAAAGTGTTTTTTTTTTTAAATGTAGACTACTGGTACCCCAACTAGATTGGATTGGTTGAACTTGGCACAGTACTTTTAAGCCTGACACACACACTGGCTAGCGGTCAGGCAAATGAACTTAGATTGGCGGTCAGGCAAATTAACTTAGATTTAAGAAAATAAAATTATTGTTTTTTTAAATGTAGACTGCTGGTACCCCAACTAGATTGGATTGGTTGAACTTGGCACAGTACTTGTAAGCCTGACACACACACTGGCTAGCGGTCAGGCAAATAAACTTAGATTGGCGGTCAGACAAATGAACTTAGATTTAAGAAAATAAAATTATTATTTTTTTAAATGTAGACTGCTGGTACCCCATCTAGATTGGATTGGTTGAACTTGCCACAGTACTTGTAAGCCTGACACACACAGTGGCTAGCGGTCAGGCAAATGAACTCAGATTGGCGGTCAGGCAAATTAACTTAGATTTAAGAAAATAAAATGTATTGTTTTTTTTAAATATAGACTGCTGGTACCCCAACTAGATTGGATTGGTTGAACTTGGCACAGTGTATTTTAAAATTATGAGAAAAACATGATCTGTAAACTAAATAAAAATCATTTTTGGAGGTGAAGAGAAAAAGAAACCGGATGGGGGGATACCGAGCAGAGCACACCATCTACAGCCCACTGGGAGACAAACTCATCCATTCCCCCAGTGGACAAAGCCAGGTGGTACTCTGCCCGGATACGGGAGCGCACCAGCACCCGGAACATGGCCTCAGGTGACAAGGGAACCCCCCCTATCAAACACTGCTTCCTGGACTTATATATAGCCAATTTGGCTAATGCCAGGAGCAGGTTGACGAGGACGTCCCTGGCCTTATTGCCCCGGGACACTGGGTGCCCAAAAATAAAAATGTGAGGGGAAAAATGCAGCCAGAACTGCAGGAGGAGGCCCCTCAAGAGTGACAAGAGGGGCTGCAGTCTGGCGCAACTAAAATAAACATGATACACGGACTCTCCCTTGCCACAGAATGGACAAGTGGAGGGAGAGTCCGTGAATTTAGCTAAGTACTCTCCCGTGCTCAGTGCACCATGGAGCACTCTCCAACTCAAGTCCCCGGTGGGTCGTGGAACTAAATCAGAATAAAGTTCCCTCCACCGGGGCCTCTTGCCCTCGTCAGCTGGTAGGACCCGCCTCCAGATGGTATCGGGACGGGTCACGAGGGCAAGGAAGTGCACTGTATGGAGCACGAGAGAATATAAGCTCTTCCTCGGCATGCCGCGAAAGCATGCCGAGGGTATGTCCCTCAACCTCGAGAGGTTGGGGACAGGAGGAGCCTGAGGGGAAACACGGGGCTTGTGTCCAATGCAAACAGCCGGAGAAGGGGTGTTGAAAGGTGCATGTGGCACTCCGGCCTGCAAAGCCCCGCGAAGGAAGGTGCGCGAGTCGGGGGAGATGGCATCTCTAATCTCCTGGAGCAAGCGCCCTGAGACTTTGGGCGTCACATATCCCAAACGGAGCGCAAGCTCCTGGGGTGACACCCAATCAGAACGCCCGTATTCCAGGAGATCCCCGACTCGGGTCATCCGTGCATGACTTAGGCGGCGGATGATACTGGGGGACTGTAACATTGGAGCCCCCACTGCTGCATTAAATAGCAGGGGCTCCGTGAATATTTCATCCCCCAAAGGCACGCCCTGCCTGGTCACGGAGACCATGCTCCAGGCCTTGAGGGTTTCCTGGTAGTATGCCGGCAACACAGAGAGGTCTCTCCCAAACCCCTCGGGCCTGATCAGAAATAATTGCCGGTCATACCCCAGGTTGCGCAACTGGCGATAAAAGCTGGATGCCAGTGCGCACCACTGCGGAGAGGGATCTGCATATAGGTATCTCTGCAGGTACTGAAGGCGGAAGGTGGACAACTGGGAGCACACACAAACTACTCCCTGTCCACCCTCCACCAAAGGCAGACTTGCCACCCCTGCAGAGACCCAATGCCTTCCCATCCAGAGGAAATCTAACAAATTCCTCTGGATATTGGTGACAAACTCGGGGGTCGGACTCAGACAAATCAGCCGGTGCCAGATCTGAGAAGCCACCAGCTGATTCACCACTAGAGTCCGCCCCCTAAGGGAAAGCATTTTTGCTAGACCCCTCCATCGTCCCAGACGAGAGAGGACACTGCCCTCTAACTCCCTCCAGTTGTCTGGGACGGAAGCGTCCGCAGCGGACAGGTAGACCCCCAGATATTTAATGACATCTGCCTCCCACGTGATGTCACGAAACGTGGGAGGCAAAGAGTCTACCTGTAAATTACCCTCTAAAAGGCCTGTGCATTTGGACCAGTTGATCTGAGCGGAGGAGGCAGCTGAATATACCTCCTGGCACTGTTTTGCCAGCTCAAGATCAACTGGATCCTGGGCCACGAGGAGCACATCGTCAGCATAAGCTGAAAGGACAATCCGCATGTCTGGATCTTTTAGCACCAGCCCTGTGAGCCTTTTCCTCAGTAGGCAGAGGAAAGGCTCAATGGCCAGTGCATATAACTGTCCAGACAAGGGACATCCTTGACGCACCCCTCGTCCAAATACCAAAGGTGCTGTTAGGGACCAATTGATTTTAAGTAAACACTCTGCAGAGGCGTACAGCGTTCTTATAAAGCCCACAAACTGTGGGCCAAAGCCGTACGCTTGCAGAGTGGCTATGAGGTAACCATGGTCCACCCTGTCAAACGCCTTCTCTTGATCTAAAGAGAGAAAGGCGAGTGACAGACCAGTCCTGCGAGAATAATGCAATAGATCCCGGACCAGAAAGATACTATCAAAGATAGTCCGGCCCGGGATCGCATAGGACTGGTCAGGGTGAACCAATTCTGCCAGCACAGACCCAAGTCTAAGCGAGATGGCTTTAGCTACAATCTTGTAGTCCGTGCTGAGCAGAGAGACCGGTCGCCAGTTCTTAATAAGCCGGAGATCCCCCTTTTTGGGCAGCAGGGCAAGTACTGCCCTGCGACAAGACAGGGGCATCTCCCCGGTCTCCAGGGCTTCCCCAAGGACCAGATGGAAATCAGGTCCCAGAGTCTCCCAGAAAAATTGGAAAAACTCTACAGTCAGTCCGTCCAGTCCTGGAGACTTCTCACAGGACATGGCACGGAGGGCTTCAGAGAGCTCTTGAAAAGATAGTGGTATATCAAGCCGCTCTCTTACACCCTCACTGACTGTGGGGAGCCCCTCCCATAGCACCCCGCAGGCGTCTGGAGAAATGGGATCCGGAGAGTAAAGATCCTTATAAAAGTTCCGGGCTCTATCCCGGATACTCTCCGGATCTGTAAGGGGGGCACCGTCTTCATCTAGAAGACAGGTGATGTGCCTACTGTTACCCCCCTTTTTCTCCAGTGAGTAGAAGAGGCGCGAGCCGCGGTCTAGATCTTTGAGAAAACCTAAGCGGCTGCGCACGTATGCCCCCTTGGCCTGGTGTCGTTCCAGGTCACAGAGGACACCCTTCCTCTCTACATACTCGCTCTGCAGGGATTGGTCCCTACAAGTGAACAGCCTCTGCTCCAGATGGAGTACCTCCCCCCGGAGTGACTCCAACTCAGCTTCGCGCTGCCCACTCGCACCCTTGGTATATTCCTGACACAGAAGTCGCAAATGAACCTTGCCCACGTCCCACCACAGTTTTAACGTGGCAAAGTCCCCCTTGCAACCCCTCCAGTCCGTCCAAAACTCCCGGATCAATGTCACGAGCCCCTGGTCCTTCAACAAAGCATTGTTGAAGTGCCAATAGGCGGCTCGTGGCGCTGTTGGCATTAGCGCCACTGTCACAGACACACAGTTGTGGTCTGTGAATGGAGCCAGCCTAATGGCACAAGAACCGACTCGTGACATATAGTGACTAGATATATATAGTCTGTCGATCCGGGAGTGGGACACCAGACCGGCTCTCACCCTGATGTAGGTGAAACCGTCTGATGCCCCTGGGTTCTGCTCTCGCCAGATGTCCTCCAGGGAGAAGCGGGCGATGATCTCCCGCAGGGCTGACGCAGAAGGTGGGTACGGCTCTGGACTATTCCGGTCCAGAGCGTCGAGGGTGCAGTTGAAATCACCCCCGAGTACCAAACACTCATCTGCGTCAACCGTCTCCAAAAACTGGGACAGTCTGGCGAAGAACCTCACTCTCTCGGGCCCTCCAGCAGGGGCATATATATTAACTAGGTTAATGATGCTACCCTGCTCTCGGACCCGGAGGTGGATTAGACGGCCTGGGATAACAGCTTTCACAAGCAGCAGCTCTGGCTGAAAAGACTCTGAGAACAGGGTCACCACTCCACATGACGCCGATGTGAAGTGGCTGAAGAAGACCCTGCCTCTCCACTCCGGTTGCCACGAGGCCTCAGCCTCTGGAGTGGTGTGAGTTTCCTGCAGGAAGCTCACAGAATACCCTCCCTGATATAAATAGGAGAGTACCTGGAACCTGCGGAAACTGTCTTGACAGCCATTGGTATTTAGCGTGCTGATGTGCAAAGCCATTACTGCGTGTCAGGAATTGTGCGTTCCTCAGACACTTGAGACTGCTGATAGGACACGCACATTTTATAGAATTTCCGGACGCGGAGATGCTCCGCAGTCCCAGAATTCTTGGCCCTAGTGCTGACCACTAGATATTGCTGGAGAGAGTGGAGAATAAACGACATATTCTTCCACCTCTCCAAGGCCAGCCGCACCTTCCTTTTCTTTTGTCCATGAAGGGTGCTCTCAAGGAATAGATCTATTTCCTTGACAGGGATAACCCACCCAGAATCTGATGTTCCTTCTAGTGGGTCACCCCTGGGCTCCTCTTGGCTTAGGGCTTTTACTCCATCCTCCCCGGCTGGAGTCAGTTTCCTCAGCTTTATTCTCAGGGACCCCCCTCTTAGATGATACAGAAGGAGTCCCTTTAGCACCCTTCAAGGTAAATAATGGACCCTTGGATTGCTGCTGCACCCCTGTAGCTTCAGGAGTGCATTCAGGGGTAGCTGGCTGGACAGCAGTGGCTGGCATGGCTTCCTTAATGGAAGCCTTGGAGGCTTTATATGCCTCCTCTGCCAGTTCCACCGCTGCTTGCTCAGCTTGGATGGCACCGATGTTAGGGTCAGTGGACGGCTGAGGAGGGTAGACAGGCTCTCCCATGATGTTAACAGGAAAACCTGTTTTATCACCCTCCCCCATTTCCACTTCCCCTTGTGCCACATCCCCCCTGACAGACAAATCCATGGGGTCCTGAATGGGGGTCATGCCTATATTCCCCCCCTCCAGTAGTGACTCGGCCTGGGGCTCTAACAAAGCCCGAGGTACGTCACTAGAGAGTGACACTGGAGGAGGAGACTGACTGGTGCCCTTGAAGCTCAGCACCTCAGGGACACTGACCACCCATTCAGCAGGGGCTTTGTTGGGTCCCCCCTCAAAGGCCAGAGGCAGAACCTGATCTTTCTTGTCTACCCCTGCCTCACTTGGGAGACCCTCTTGCCCCTGCTTTTCCTCCAGACCCTTTTCCACATTAACCCCTATAGGGTCTGGAGAGAGAGATGTGTGGTCTGGCACCGGCTGGCTGAGCTTAATAACTGGGCCAGACAATGTCACCGGATGAGGAGGAGATGTTTTGTTCCTCTTCTTGCTTTTAGAGGGAGGTGCTCCACTATAGAGCACTTCCCACTTATCAGCAACCTCCCTGTTGGTTTTATGCTTCCTCTTCCTGGGGACGTCACTCCTGGAAGAGGAGCTGCCACTAGCTGCCTCCCCTGCAGAGGGCTTATTATCCCTCTGCTTACACTGTGCCCCCACACTAACTGATGTAATTATGGTGGGGGCAGATTGGGACTTGGGAGATGCAGCTGTGACACTGGGAGGACCGGTGACATTCTTCCCCTTTTTCCCCGTGTCTGCAGTCTTGCTGGAGACCACAGACACAGATGGCTTTTTTGGGGAAGAAGGGGGTTTGGAGGCCGTGGTGGTGGCTTGAGGAACGGCCTCCTTGCCTGAGCTCTGTGGGGGGGCTATGACCCTTGAGGTCCCCGCTGTTATGGGCTCAGCGGGGATGGGTGCCGTACTGACGGAGGTGCCATTTGCTGGGGCTGGGGCATGATGCTTTACATTAGGACAATTCCTACGTGTATGCCCCAACCCTTTGCAATGATAGCACTGCACCTCCGTAGTGCTGTAAAAAATCCTGTACAGCACCCCCTCAAATGGAACCCCAAAAGACCCCTCTATGTTTTCTGCGCCCTGAGGCAGGCACATTTGTACCTGCCTCTTGAAAGAGAGCACATGACGAAGTGCTCTCTCTCTGCACCCCAGGGGAATTTTAATAAATGGTGTTTTTACTTCCCCTAGGGTTAGCAGGTGGGGGCGCAGGAGGGAGTCTGGTAGGAAGGGGGGCACATTAGAGAGTGTTACTTTTGTGCCCAACCCTTCCAAGGGTTCTATTGGGACATATAATCCCCCCACTGTGATGCCTCTCTGTATAAGAATGTGTGCAGCAGCCAGAGTACGGGTAAAAAAAACTGCTTTCCCGTACATTTTGCTGGCTGCTACTATAACAGAGGGGCTGATGACATTAGCTGCAGCACGCAGATAGATATCAATGCTGTAGACCCCAGACATCTGACATTTAACCCCATGCTTCCTGGTGATCTGCCCCTCAGCCCCAGCGGTGGTATTACTGGGGCCAGCAGAAACCACCTGTGACCAGGTATTAGCCACAGGGGTAGGTCTGCTGGCAGAACCACCAGGAGCTGGGGCTGCCTTATCTGCCTGGGGCCTATGCTGTGCAGTGCTGCAGCTAGGATTTTCAGGGGCCATTATTCCCCCTTTTGACCCCTGAGGCTTCTTAATGGTCTTATCCCTCATGTTTAGACCCTTTTTTTTTTAGTTTATTTGTTTTATTTATTTTTATTTTTTGTTTTATGATTTTCTATTGTTTTCTTTTTTAAAATATATAAGTGTGAAAAAGAAACAAAAAGACAAAACTAAGGGAGAGAGAGATGATGTTTGGCAGTGGAAGGGTTAATGGCCTGTTGCAATGTGTTGCTAATTGCAACAACACAGAGAACACAGAGGCTTTTTAACCCCTCTGTGTCTCTGTGTCAGATGTTAAAAAAAAAGCCTTTTAAACAAAACTTCAACTCCCCCACTGCCTACAAAGATGTTACTTGTCTTCTCTCCCCCCAAAACATAAAACCCAACACCAAACAAACAAAACTTCAACAAAACCTAATAAACTTTTTAAAAGAAAAAAAGTCAAAGTAACAAAGCTCCAGGAGTGAAGGTGTAGTGCTAAGGGAGGGGTGTGGCAAAGTATCCAGGAGACAGCTCACTCTCCTGGGATAGAGAGTTGAGCCTGACCCCCAGAAAACTAAAACTTAAATTAAACTAAGAAAAAAACCACAAAAACTCCCAAAAATGAACAACACCGTGCACAAAGTGCTTATTAACAAAAAGGTGTTAAAATAAAACTTGTATTTGAGAGACTAAGACCCTAAAAAGCCTTTTGTTTGGAGCTCAAGCATGCACACAACCTCTTGGCACAGTACTTGTAAGCCTGACACACACACACTGGCTAGCGGTCAGGCAAATGAACTTAGATTGGCGGTCAGGCAAATGAACTTAGATTTAAGAAAATAAAATTATTGTTTTTTTAAATGTAGACTGCTGGTACCCAAACTAGATTGGATTGGTTGAACTTGGCACAGTACTTGGAAGCCTGACACACACACTGGCTAGCGGTCAGGCAAATGAACTTAGATTGGCGGTCAGGCAAATGAACTAAGATTTAACAAAATAAAAGTTTTTTTTTTTTAAAGTAGACAACTAGTAAACAAGATTGTATTGATTGCTCTGTGCACACACAGTATAAGTTGTGAGCCTGACACACACACTTGCTAGCAGGTGCTAGCAGGGAGACAGGCAAATTAAGTAAGATTAGACAGAAAAACAAAAACAAAAAAAATGATGTTATAGCCCTAAAATGGGCTTTTTGGGGTGCTGTGTTTACAGCAGAGATCTGATGAGTCCTTCAGCACTGCAATGGACACTGAATAAACTTGCCTAGCTATTGATTTCCCTATTCAATCAGTATCACCTACACTCTCCCTCCTCTCAGTAAGACTGCAATTTAGTTATGATTCCAAAATGGCTGCTGTCCATGAGGTAGATGGCTCTGGAAGGGAGTGTATGCTGCTAATTGGCTGGAATGTGTCTGCTGACTGTGAGGTGCAGGGTCAAAGTTTGCTCAATGATAAAGTATAGGGGGCGGATCGAACATCGCATATGTTCGCAGTTCGCTGCGAACGCGAACATGCTATGTTCGGCGGGAACAGTTGCGACATCTCTAGTTATGATACGTACCTTAAGGAGGAAACAATTAATGTGACAAAAATGCCAAGAATGTGTTTGTTTTTTACCCATTATCAAGTGTAGTTATTCAAACAACATACAGAAAATATCTGATCACAGTGACATGTTAAGCAGTGGATTTATGGGTACTAATGTGACTGAGCCCCAAGTATAATACAGATATACTCCTTTTCCTTTATGTCCTCTTTGATTACTAAAATAACCCAACATCAATTTTTGCCATTGGATCTGTTATTTGCAATTGACGATAATTGTACATGCTTATTGTCTTCTCTGTTAAACTTCTTGTCTGCTGATAAAAGCATAAAAAGTAAAAAAGTGAACTTTTATTAAGAAATTCAGTGTTTCAGAGAAAGTAATTTGCAATGAATTGAATCATTTTATTCAATTTAAATAGCAAAGTATAATATATTAAGATGCAGTTGTCAGTATACAGAACCTAAGCTTTCAGTATGACGCATTTTCCAATAAATAAGTCTGACTTTTAAATCAATTTATTTTTTTCTACATTCAAAACCTAAAGCAAAGAATAAAATATAAAATATAAAAAGAAATTTAAATAGCATCAGTCAAAGCAATACCATTGAAAGTGAATACGTTTTGGAAACCATGGTAAAAGAATGGTTAATTTTTTAGTATTCTTAATCTTTATTTTAGAAACATAAATACTTTGAACGTTGAATGTTAATAGAATGACTAATCAAACAGTATCTCAAAACTGAGAATGGAAGAATAAAAAAAATGCTTTTAAATTGTACTGAGACTATTAAAGGACTACTTAGATAAAGTCCCCTTTTTTAAGCGAAACACGTCAGTATTACGGCTGATGGACAAGTCTGTCTTGGTTTTATGAAGATTACCTTTTTCATGGATTCAGTCATCATTATGGACAATTTTTCTGAAGGTGTATTAATTAGAGAAGATTAAAAGACCACCCAAGATTAGCAAAAACTGCACCTTTATGAATTATATAAGAAACTATCATCAGTATGAAATTATTTTTCAGAAAAAATCATAATTTTATCAGGCTTGAAGTCCTATCAAATTGCTACGATTTTAGAAATCTTAGCTCTTAAAGGAGCCCGCAAGAGTTACGGCTATTAAATTGGCCTCTTTTAGCTACCCGCAAACAATCTGTGGGTTACAGGCGGAAAAACCCTACAGGCTGTCAAAATCTGAACTTCATCTCAGCTAAGTCTGTGATCTGTCAAGCCCGTAAATGCTACAATTGTAAATTGCTATTAAATTGCTACAAATCCCCAAAGTAGACCTTAAAATATGGGAAAAGCAATGAAAGGCATTACAATTACTTGCACAACAATGCACTAATAAGAAAACCGTTTTTTGATCATGTGTTGGAATGGTCATGCATATGCCAATATGAAAAGCCATGATGCAACATACATTAAGCAATTAAAGACACACTACCTGTTTTAATTGCAACACAAACATGAAACTGCTTGCCATATTAACCCTCACAGAGGCTCTCATGTGAACCCTAAAATATAAATATCATTGCATGTACATCTCGCACCTAAATTTGGAAAATAAATAGTGGCCAAATTACACCACCACATCACATATATTAACCACAAGGGAAACATTTTAGATGTGTTTGTTCAGTCCTTCAGTTGTGTCCAACTCTTTGTGACCCTATAGACTGCAGCACATTTAGCTATGTCTCTGCTTCTGCTGTTCCACAAGGTTTGCATGCCAAAGATACTGGAGTGGGTTGACAGTTGCTTCTCCAGTGGACTGGGATTTGGCTGACCTCTCTGCTATGACCTGCCCACCTAGTGTGACCCTACATGATATAGCTCACAGCTTCATTGAAGTACACAAGCCCCTTCACCACCCCATGGCAGCGATCCAGAAGGAGAACAGGGTAACTAAAATACACCACACTAATCTACTCTAAGCCATCAGGAAGGGCCGCAAACACACATGGAGGCTGTGCAGAGGCACGTGGAGCAACAGCCAACTCCCCTCCCTCAGGCATAATCTCCGCTACACCCATCCTGGAAAGTGTCACACCATTGCTGGTGGTCATGTGCCAAGATGTATACCCATTATCATCTGGTGACATTCCATTAAGTGTTTTGCTATCGATCAATTCACATTATCACCTATCATATTGTTATCAGCCCTTCAGGGGAATGTTACATAGTTAAATAGTAATTGAGGTTGAAAAAATACT
This sequence comes from Discoglossus pictus, assembly GCA_027410445.1. NCBI lineage: Eukaryota > Metazoa > Chordata > Amphibia > Anura > Alytidae > Discoglossus > Discoglossus pictus. The sequence goes on from JAPZIH010000335.1 coordinate 20,482, forward strand.
TTTAGTCCATCAAGTTCAATCTTTTAAGATCTCCTCTGATCTGCAATATGTGGATTAGTTGTTTATTAATTAGTTGTTAATTTAGTGATCCAGTGGAAGGCAAACAGAAAAAAAAACAAACAAGTGAAACTTAGCTAATCGTCTTAAAGGGAAACATTAATTCCTTCCTGATCCCAGATACTGGTGATCGGATTCCTCCCTGGATCAATACTCACTCTCTAATTATCCAGGATAACACTGAATGCCCTTTTTTTAGAAATATATCCAATCCTTTTTAAAAGTTATTTTATTGTGAACACCTCCTTTGATGGATAATTCCACAGATTAACCACCATTACTGTGAAGAACCTTTTTCTTTTTTTAAGGTGGAATCTTTTTACGTCTAACCTCAAGGGATGTCCTCTTGTCAGTTGAAAACCTCTTGGCACAAAAAGCTCACTTGACAAAGCTTTATATATTTATATGATGTAATCACATGCCCTCTTGGACACCTTTTTTCTAGAAAAAATAAGCTTAATTTGGTTAGTCTTTCTTCATAACTTAACCCTCCATTCCCCTTATTAGCTTTGTAGACCTTCTCTGTACCTTTTGGTGCCCAAAATTGTACTTCATATTCCCAATGAGGGTGTACTAGGGATTTGTATAGTGGCAGAATTATATTTGCTTCCCTTGTTTCTATACCCTTCTTAATACATGTAATACATACCTAATATTTTATTTGCCTTTGCAGCTGCTGCTTGGCACTGAGCACTGTTACCTAGGTGGTTGTCCACAAGTACTCCCAAATCCCTTTCAATATCAATTTTTCCAAAGCACCCTGCAGGATTTAAACTCGCAGACATACAACTTAAAGGTATTGTGTGTGGTAAAGGAGGGAGAGAGAGGTGCTACACTTCTTTAAAGAGATGCATTTTTAGTGAGTTTTGAATGTTTTGAGGCAGGAGGATAATCTGGTGGAGCAAGGCAAGGAGTTCCAGAGAATAAGGGCAGCATGAGATAAGCTCTGAAGGCGAGAGTGAGAGGAGGTGACAAGAGTTGTAGAAAGAAGGTCATTAGCAGAATGCAGAGGACGGTTGGGAGAATATTTCGAGATGAGAGCAGAGATGTACAGGTGTGCCCTATAGTTGAGGGCTTTGAAAATTACGGTCATGATTTAAAATGTTATTCTAAAAGCTAAGGGAAGCCAGTGGAGTGATTGACAGAGAGGTGATGCTGAAACTGAATGTTTTTTATGGAAGATGAGTCTAGCAGAGAAGTCAAGTGATGATGAGAGAGTGTATTAGGATTTTAGTTGTGTCTTGTGTAAGATAGTGGCGAATTCTGGAGATGTTTTTTAGATGGAGAAGGCAATATGTTGTTAGTGACTGTATGTGAGGGATAAAAGGCATGGTGGGGTCCAATAGAACCCCAAAGCAACAGGCTTGGAAGGTGGCATTTGAAGATGTTGTTGGTGACAATGAGAGAGATGTTAGGAATTGATGCTGTGGTAGAGGGAGGGAAGATTAGGAGTTCAGTCTTAGACATGTTGAGTTTGAGATAGTGGGTGGACATCCAAGAGGATATACTAGAAAGTCAGTTGGAGACCTGTGTTAGAAGAGAGGGGGATAGATCTGGTGATAAGAGGTAGATTTGAATGTCATCTACATAGAGATGATACTGAAGCCCAAAAGAGTTTATTAGGGTACCAAGTGAGGATGTGTAGATGGAGAAGAGGAGTGGGCTTAGGACTGAACCTTGGGGTATGCCAACAGACAGGGGGTAAGTAGAAGAAGAGGTGTCAGAGAAGGAGACACTGAATTATCAATTCTGTAGGTATGATGAGAACCAAGAGAGAGCAGTGTCTTGAAAAATGAGGTAGGAGAGGATATGGAGTAGAAGTGGATGGTCGACTGTGTCAAAAGCAGCAGAGAGATCTAGAAGAAGTAGAATGTAAAAGTGACCTTTTGACTTGGCGGAGAGCAAGTCATTAGTGACTTTACTGAGAGCTGTCTCAGTGGAATGTTGGGGTTGGAAGCCGGATTGGATGGTGTCAAGAAGGGAGTTAGATGAAATAAAGATTGTAAGGTGGTTATAGACGAGCCGCACCAGCAGTTTTAAAGCCAGAGACATAGGGCGGTAGTTAGATGCAACGTCAGAGTCAGATGTGTGTTTTTCGAGGATAGGTGTAATTATGGCAGAAAATGGAAATGTGCCAGTATTTAGCGAAAGGTTGAAGAGGTGTGTGAGAGCTTGGATTAGTGTGGTTAAGAAGGTAGTAATAAGATGAGATGGAAGGTAGTGAGGCAGGTGGATGATAGCAGGCTGGATACTTCGTCCTCCATAGCTGGGTCAAAGCAGTTCATGGTGGCTGTGGGACTGGGGAAGGGAGAAGACTGGATGTTGTTGGTTAGTTGAGAGGGTGGAGTGTGTAAACCACAATGAGAGGAGAGTTCATTGCAAATGTTTTGAATTTTATCATAAAATGGTTGGCAAAGTCTTCAGCTGTGAGAGAGGAAGGGATGTTGTTTGGCAATGTTGAGGGCGGAGGAATAGGAGCAAAACATACATTTGTAGTGGAGGAAATCTGCTGACGTGCGTGATTTCCTCCATAGTCGTTCAGCAGTGCGGGCACCCCTCTGGATTTATCGTGTTTGTGTAGTGTGCCATGGTTATGGATGAGAGCGAAGGCATCTGCATGTGGTTATGGGGGTCAGAGTGTCAAGGGTGGAAGAGAGAGTAGAGTTGTAGTGTAAGGTGGCAATTTCAGGGTAGTTGAGGTTGGTGATGGGGCTGAGAAGGGGTTGGATAATAGTGGAGAGCTGTACAGGGTCAAGTGAAAGAAGGTTTCTGTTCATGATGGTGGCAGGGGTTGAAGAAGGGTGGTGAGAGGAAGATGTGGTGAGGTTGAAGGTAAGGAAGTGATGGTCAGATAGAGGGAGGGGATGGATGACTGGGTAGGAGATTGTGCTGAAATTGGTGAAGATAAGGTCAAGAGAATGTCCAGCATAATCTGTTAGTTTTGAGAGGCCTAGGGAAGAGTTGAGTGCAAGCAGTTTGGCTGCTGCTGTGGAGGTGGGAGCCTCAACGTCAATGCTAAAATCTCCAAGTACCAGTGAAGGAATGTTGGAGGAGAGAAAGTGAGAGAGCCAGGCAGAAAAGTGATCAAAAAAATGAGAGGGAGTGTCTGGGGCGTGATACATCACAGCAACAAGTAGAGAGATAGGTGAGAAGAGGCAGATAGTATGAACTTCAAAGTATGAGAATTGGAGGGATGGGACAGGGGGTATGAGGTGAAATGTGCAGCGAGTGGAAAGCAATACATCCACACCACCACCATGTTTGTTCCCAGGTCTAGGTTTGTGGCTGAGGTGGAAACCACCACGAGAGAGTGCTGTAACTAGTAACCAGGTCTCATTAGTTTACTGATATAGGAATGTGACACAAATGTAATGTATGTGGATGTCCCAAAACCCCAATCATTGAAAACACACTGACATGGTGAGAACGGTATAACAAAGCTTTATTTCAGGCACTGAGCACAATCAGAAAAGTACAAGACTGTGCATTAATATGTGTTAATATGTGTGTGGTGTGTGCGGATCCTGGGAAGACAAGAGTCTTTTGGGTAAAAAAGGGGATACATAAAGGCGGTAATGTCATAGTCTCGAAAAAGCATGATGAATAGCACCTACCAGGGTCACATGTGGTTACTACACCACTGCAACTGGAATCTGATAAATAAAAGGATCATCAGAAATCACTACATTTAATTGAAGAAACCACAAATGTGCATAGCACTTACAACTTGTCTATATCTGCTCAATGAAACAGATGATTAAACCTCTGGACTGTGTAATCCAATCCAGTCTCACACATGCAGTGTGTTCCCAAAACAAAAATCTGAAAAGAAATGGTCAAAAAGAAAAAGGCAGAGGAGGATAAAAAAAAACATTCTTGTACAGTACAGTGCTAAATACTGTAACTGTAACAATATACCAACTCACCTTATAAACATCTGCAATCATTGCTAACCATTAGCTAGTTCTCAGGAGAATTTACTGGCCATGACCATCACATATATAGTTGTGAGCAGGCGAGCCAGCCAGAGCCATTGCTAACGCTTGGGGGATCGCATAGCGCTCCTGCGGTCCTTGCGAAGCCGCTCCTTGCCAGCAACTACGACCCTTGCAAACTTTACGTCGCAACGCAAACAACACGACACACCAACTACGACCCTCGCAAACTTTACCTCACAACGCAAACAACATACAAGACACGTTACCACACATTACGACCTCGCAGCAATCGGACGCAACTCGCGAACATTACAAAATTTAAAACACAATAAATACACACAGCACATACATAAAAAGCTTACCTACAGCAAGAGGAAGCATCCAGGACCTAAAAAAAAAAACAACTTACGACTTCATTTAACTAAAAATAAAAGATTTTTAACACTAAAAAATTTGCTAAGAGAGAAAAAAAATGGCAGCCGAACAAAACGAAAACGAGGCTACAGCACTTTAAACATGCAAAACACCACAAGAAACTCGCAAAACACCACAAACGACCTACGGATATTCCGTTAAGACGCATACCACAGATTACCCGCCATTTTACGCCAATGCGGAAGTACACAACTACGCTAACGGTTTGGTCTTGCGCACACACACTATTACACTGCACTCATTTAGCACGCTTACACAGCAGCTCCACACCAGTAATGCTGCACCAACATCAAAACAGATTGCAGCTCTTCAACACAATGCTTCAAAATAGGTAAAGTACATTCATTTATTAATGTATTATATATTTCAGTAGTACACACCAAACAGCATTAGCTACCTTACAATTTCATTGCCATCATTTTTTGATGGGCAGTTCTCTAGTTAATAATAACGTGTCATCTCACAATACTGTATATGCTTAGCTGTGACCTCAGTCAGTGGTCCGGGTGTACTATCACCTCCTCCATATGAAATTGTTTATCCACATTGATATCACATCCATCAGCTATACAGCTTTTAGCACATGTTACAGGAAACTCATGATATCAGCAATAGGGGAAAATACCCATTAATACATAGAGGACACAAAGGTCAGCAGCCAGATTCAATGTTACTTACATAAGACCCAAGGATCTGTTTTCAGACTGATATTCAGGATCACATGCTTCACTAGTGCATATATTAATGCTGGCTGTCATTAACATGCCATTGTGAGACTTTGCAAGTACACCGCCATAGAGTCACCAGTTTATATTTAAGCTAACAATAATCATGTCTTACAAATCCGGGCATATGATAGCTTTAATATTGTGGGAGCTACATGTTAAGGGGGGCTGTTATTGAAGGAATGTCTACCTGAGAGACACCTGGAAACCTTAAACCTCATACAATTCCTTCACAATGCTTACAGATGCAGAGGATGCCTTCTTTGACTTGAATTGCACCTAAACAAACAAATAATAACACCTGAAAAATAAGGCCCTAACAAATATAGGAACTGCAGCATCTCTTCTCAACAGCATTCCTCAGTGACCATCAATTGGTGACATCTTCAACAGAACCCTGCATGTCCACAGAGTAGGGGATCATGGACCATGTGATGGGAGGTAGCCATCTGCGTACAAAACATCACCATCAAATAGGCCCATTTCCAAGACTCTGTAGCCAGGCTAGATTAGGTTAACATTGGGATTAATAGATTGTGACTGAGGAGTGCTGATGAGAAGGCACAAACATATGTATAGCTCCTACATCCTCCTCTGCCTAGCATCAGGGCACCAATCTCACAGGTGCTGGTAGTGGGGGCAGGCATCCCTGTGTGATGCAGCAGCACAAGCAGTGGGGATGTTGGTGGCGGTGGTGGAGGAAATAGATCACTTTAACATAGAATCTTGTGCTCTTTCACACAATGAATCTCACAGAGAGTGAGGTAACTGTTCCTTTGAGTGTAACTCTGAGTAGCTATAATTTGCTAGCTGTGATCTTTGTTGGGTTCTTAATCTTGATAGTTCTTGGCTTCTAACACTCTCTTGATTGTGGCTGTGGTCTGTGACTGCACACGCTGCAGTGGTCACACCCATACATGGATTGGCTATTGGTTGTTTAATGTTGTTGTGCCCACTGCAGATACTGATTTGTCAGCCTCATGGATTTAATGACACATGACTGATCCATCTATCACTTGTATATTCCATGGAGCTGACATGTCAGTGTACTTGTTAGTCATCCTGTACATGTGTAGTGTGTGATGTACATTGGGTGGCATGTTGGTGTATGTTATATTCACTTAATGTCAAGGCTGGATCTTGCTGGGCCACCAGGCCTGAAGCTTCAGCAGCGGGCACCTGGCTCAGTAGGTCCTTGAGGTCCCTCTGCCACTCATTGTAGGTCACTCCGGGGCCACCACTTGTTGCTGAGGCTGCGGCCATCTCCTTGGCCCTTTTCCTCCTCACTTTTTGGCCATTTTCCTCCAACCTTCCCTGACAGGATAGCGGGCCACTCACGGATGGCACGCATGAGTACCACCATCTCCTGGGGGGAGTATTTTGGGGCCCTGTGCCTGCCTCCAGCCTCTTGCCCTCCCAACTGTAGGTGAGGATCCTGTCCTCCCTCAACTGTCCCTGGCTCCCTTCTCTCATCCCCACTACCACACCCCTGGGATCAGGCTCCTCCCCCTCTGACCCTGCAGTTGATGTGCCTATTAATATGGGCACAAAATATGGGAGAAGGTAAAAGAAAGAAAGGAAGACAGCAAAAAAAACAAAAATCCTCTAGGTGTTAGGTGAGAACATTAACATATAGGTTCTGTAGTTTATGGGCTGATACAATATAATTGTCCCATGATAACAATTGGCAGGCTACTCTTGATGGTACAGCATGATTATTTCATGATACTTCTCTTTATTTATATTATTTGGTATAACGTGACTTACCTTTATCTTGAAAAATCTTCCCAGTAATATAAAAAATATTGTTGGAAATAATGGAAAACATCAATTGAAAGCACTAGCCTAAATATACGAAAAATGTAGTTAATCACTTTAATAATCCAAGTTTCACAACTTTCAAACAGTAGACATAATTAAAAATAACTGTTTAATTTATTATGAAAAACTTGAGAAACGTGAGGCACATTGTGTGTGGCGCAGTGCAAAGCATTTTTGGACAGAATTGATGACAGAGGTTAATCTGAATTTACTTTACTGAGCAGAGATGAGTAGGATGCACAGAAGATTCCTCCACACACAAGTATAACATTTTTGGGAAAAACAGCTATTTTCAGTTTTCTTACAAAAGAAAAAGTAGATGAATAAGTATAAACATACTTTTTAGTTGGCCATATAAGAAATGAGGATCCAAGTGATCTCTCCATCCTGGTGTTGTCTTACAGTGGAAATTCCATCACATCATAACTACTCATAAAATAACCATACTTCAGGATATCTTTTCCATATGAAACATTGTGCTTTCCTGAAGGATGGATGTAATACAGCTCATTCAGTGAGGTAACTAACTAACTCCAGTGACTTGAGCGGAAAGGGAATGAGAAGTTGTTTACTAAGCCAGTGACATGATAAAGGACTAACTTAGCACATCTATAAAGGACAATGGGTATTGAGTAGAGCTAACATACAGGCACAATTTTATTGTGACTGTAAAGTTACTTCTTTATGTGCTACAGGGCAACCAGACCACTAGAATCAGAGTTCAAATTGAAGTTGGCAAATTCACTAGATGCCCTGAGATAATTACTGTAGAACATAACTAGTCAAGGCTGGCAACAGATAGGCAGAATCCAGGGGAATGCAGATGGTCAAAAAAGATGTAAGTAGGAAGCCAAAAGGTCAAGGGATGAAGGTGTCAAGCAGAATCCAAGTGGAGCAGCTTTTTATTTGTCCTTCTTCTTTCTACAACTCTTGTCACCTCCTCTCACTCCCCCCTCCAGGACTTTTCTCATGCTGCCACTAGTCTCTGGAACTCCTTGCCTCGCTCCACCAGATTATCCTCTTGACTCAAAACATTTAAAACATCACTTAAAACGCATCTCTTTAAATAAGGGTATCACCTTCCACCCTAACACACTTATCACCTCTCTCTCCCTCTTTTACCACTCACTATACCTTCGATTGTAAGTCTGCAAGTGTAATGATATAGGAATCACAAAGTTGTGGAGACCAGTAGCCAAGGTCAGCAATAATCCGGTTCAGCAACTTGTAGGTTAAACAGGAACAAGCTTTTATTGAAGGGATCAGGAACCAACAATAATCTGGCAAGGATACAGAGACAGGAAGTGCCTTATATAGGCCAAGAACCAGACACCTGACCAGACACAGCTGAAGAGACTTAGGTACTGATAAAATTGCTAGCAGAGTCAAGCTTATAAGGTCTCAATGGAATTCACAAAAGGCAGGCTGGCGCAGTGGTAGGGAAGAGGTATAGCAGCCTGGGGACCAGGGTTCAAAACCCAGCAGAGTCAATTCCTCACATTACCCCGCCCTCTATAGGTGCAGCCTCTGGATGCCCTATTACCTGGTTTAGCAGGGTACTGCACATGAAAAGACCGAAGTAGATCAGGAGCGTGAATATTGTCCACTGGTTCCCACGAACTCTTCCTCCTCACCATAGCCTTTCCAGCGAACCAGATACTGAAGTTTGTTACGGAAGATCCGGGGAGTCAAGAATTTTGTCCACTTCGTACTCATCCTCACCATCCACGAGGACAGGAGGTGGGGCAGGCAGGGCTCGGCCAGGGAAAGTATTTTCATGAACAGGTTTAAGCAGTGCAACGTGAAACACTGGATGTATTTTCATGAAATTCGGGAGTTGCAAACGGAAGGTGACAGCATTGATCTGAGCAATGATCTCAAAAAGGTCCCATGAACCTTTGACCCAATTTATGAGAAGGAATCCGAAGCTTAAGATTCTTTGTTGACAGCCACACCTTGT
>JAPZIH010000336.1:0-29304 GCA_027410445.1 Discoglossus pictus
CCTAACCCTAACCCTAACCCTAACCCTAACCCTAACCCTAACCCTAACCCTAACCCTAACCCTAACCCTAACCCTAACCCTAACCCTAACCCTAACCCTAACCCTAACCCTAACCCTAACCCTAACCCTAACCCTAACCCTAACCCTAACCCTAACCCTAACCCTAACCCTAACCCTAACCCTAACCCTAACCCTAACCCTAACCCTAACCCTAACCCTAACCCTAACCCTAACCCTAACCCTAACCCTAACCCTAACCCTAACCCTAACCCTAACCCTAACCCTAACCCTAACCCTAACCCTAACCCTAACCCTAACCCTAACCCTAACCCTAACCCTAACCCTAACCCTAACCCTAACCCTAACCCTAACCCTAACCCTAACCCTAACCCTAACCCTAACCCTAACCCTAACCCTAACCCTAACCCTAACCCTAACCCTAACCCTAACCCTAACCCTAACCCTAACCCTAACCCTAACCCTAACCCTAACCCTAACCCTAACCCTAACCCTAACCCTAACCCTAACCCTAACCCTAACCCTAACCCTAACCCTAACCCTAACCCTAACCCTAACCCTAACCCTAACCCTAACCCTAACCCTAACCCTAACCCTAACCCTAACCCTAACCCTAACCCTAACCCTAACCCTAACCCTAACCCTAACCCTAACCCTAACCCTAACCCTAACCCTAACCCTAACCCTAACCCTAACCCTAACCCTAACCCTAACCCTAACCCTAACCCTAACCCTAACCCTAACCCTAACCCTAACCCTAACCCTAACCCTAACCCTAACCCTAACCCTAACCCTAACCCTAACCCTAACCCTAACCCTAACCCTAACCCTAACCCTAACCCTAACCCTAACCCTAACCCTAACCCTAACCCTAACCCTAACCCTAACCCTAACCCTAACCCTAACCCTAACCCTAACCCTAACCCTAACCCTAACCCTAACCCTAACCCTAACCCTAACCCTAACCCTAACCCTAACCCTAACCCTAACCCTAACCCTAACCCTAACCCTAACCCTAACCCTAACCCTAACCCTAACCCTAACCCTAACCCTAACCCTAACCCTAACCCTAACCCTAACCCTAACCCTAACCCTAACCCTAACCCTAACCCTAACCCTAACCCTAACCCTAACCCTAACCCTAACCCTAACCCTAACCCTAACCCTAACCCTAACCCTAACCCTAACCCTAACCCTAACCCTAACCCTAACCCTAACCCTAACCCTAACCCTAACCCTAACCCTAACCCTAACCCTAACCCTAACCCTAACCCTAACCCTAACCCTAACCCTAACCCTAACCCTAACCCTAACCCTAACCCTAACCCTAACCCTAACCCTAACCCTAACCCTAACCCTAACCCTAACCCTAACCCTAACCCTAACCCTAACCCTAACCCTAACCCTAACCCTAACCCTAACCCTAACCCTAACCCTAACCCTAACCCTAACCCTAACCCTAACCCTAACCCTAACCCTAACCCTAACCCTAACCCTAACCCTAACCCTAACCCTAACCCTAACCCTAACCCTAACCCTAACCCTAACCCTAACCCTAACCCTAACCCTAACCCTAACCCTAACCCTAACCCTAACCCTAACCCTAACCCTAACCCTAACCCTAACCCTAACCCTAACCCTAACCCTAACCCTAACCCTAACCCTAACCCTAACCCTAACCCTAACCCTAACCCTAACCCTAACCCTAACCCTAACCCTAACCCTAACCCTAACCCTAACCCTAACCCTAACCCTAACCCTAACCCTAACCCTAACCCTAACCCTAACCCTAACCCTAACCCTAACCCTAACCCTAACCCTAACCCTAACCCTAACCCTAACCCTAACCCTAACCCTAACCCTAACCCTAACCCTAACCCTAACCCTAACCCTAACCCTAACCCTAACCCTAACCCTAACCCTAACCCTAACCCTAACCCTAACCCTAACCCTAACCCTAACCCTAACCCTAACCCTAACCCTAACCCTAACCCTAACCCTAACCCTAACCCTAACCCTAACCCTAACCCTAACCCTAACCCTAACCCTAACCCTAACCCTAACCCTAACCCTAACCCTAACCCTAACCCTAACCCTAACCCTAACCCTAACCCTAACCCTAACCCTAACCCTAACCCTAACCCTAACCCTAACCCCTAACCCTAACCCTAACCCTAACCCTATCCCCTAACCCCATAACCCCTAACCATAACCCCTAACCCTAACCCTAAACCTAACCCCTAAGCCTAAGCCTAACCGTAACCCCTAACCCTAAACCAAACACTGAACCCTAACCCTAGTAGGCAACAGCATTATACAAATTAAACATCAATGTATTCCCACAATCTGCCACAGGATGGAGACAAACACAGATGCAATATATACCTAACCCCCTAACCCTAATCCTAACCCTATCCAGTAACCCTAACCCTATCCAGTAACCCTAACCCCATAACCCCTAACCCCTAAACCTAACCCCTAACCATAAGCCTAACCCTAACCCCTAACCCTAAACCAAACATTAAACCCTAACCCTAGTAGGCAACAGCATTCTAAACAAATGAGCAAAAATACTGTTTATCATGAAATAATACAAATTAAACATCAATGTATTCCCACAATCTGCCACAGGATGGAGACAAACACAGATGCAATATATACCTAACCCCCTAACCCTAATCCTAACCCTATCCAGTAACCCTAACCCCATAACCCCTAACCCTAACCCCCTAACCCCTAACCCCTAAACCTAACCCCTAACCATAAGCCTGACCCTAACCCCTAAACCAAACATTAAACCCTAGCCCTAGTAGGCAACAGCATTCTAAACAAATTAGCAAAAATAGTTTATCATGAAATAATACAAATTAAACATCAATGTATACCCACAATCTGCCACAGGATGGAGACAAACACAGATGCAATATATACCTAACCCCCTAACCCTAACCACTAACCATAAGCCTAACCCCTAACCTTAAGCCTAACCCTAACCACTAACCCTAAACCAAACACTAAAACCTAAACCCCTAACCCCCTAACCCTAACCCCTAACCCCTAAGCCTAATCCCCTACCCCTAAGCCTAACCCTAACCCTAAACCAAACACTGAACCCTAACCCTAGTAGGCAACAGCATTCTAAACAAATTAGCAAAAATACAGTTTATCATGAAATAATACAAATTAAACATCAATGTATACCCACAATCTGCCACAGGATGGAGACAAACACAGATGCAATATATACCTAACCCCCTAACCCTAACCATAAGCCTAACCCCTAACCCTAAGCCTAACCCTAACCACTAACCCTAAACCAAACACTAAAACCTAATCCCCTAACCCCCTAACCCTAACCCCTAATCCTTAAGCATAATCCCCCACCCTAACCCTAAGCCTAACCCTAACCCTAAACCAAACACTAAACCCTAACCCTAGTAGGCAACAGCATTCTAAACAAATTAGCAAAAATACAGTTTATCATGAAATAATACAAATTAAACATCAATGTATTCCCACAATCTACCACAGGATGGAGACAAACACAGATGCAATATATACCTAACCCCCTAACCCTAACCCTAACCCTAAACCAAACACTAAACCCTAACCCTAGTAGGCAACAGCATTCTAAACAAATTAGCAAAAATACAGTTTATCATGAAATAATACAAATTAAACATCAATGTATACCCACAATCTGCCACAGGATGGAGACAAACACAGATGCAATATACACCTAACCCCCTAACCCTAACACCTAACCATAAGCCTAACACCTAACCATAAGCCTAACCCCTAACCCTAAGCCTAACCCTCACCACTTACCCTAAACCAAACACTAAAACCTAACCCCCTAACCCCCTAACCCTAACCCCTAACCCCTAAACCTAATCCCCTTCCCCTAAGCCTAACCCTAACCCTAACCCTAAACCAAACACTAAACCCTAACCCTAGTAGGCAACAGCATTCTAAACAAATTAGCAAAAATACAGTTTATCATCAAATTATACAAATTAAACATTAATGTATTCCCACAATCTGCCACAGGATGGAGATAAACACAGATGCAATATATACCTAACCCCCTAACCCTAACCCCCTAACACTAACCCTATCCCGTAACCCTAACCCCATAACCCCTAACCCTAACACCAACCCTCTAACCCTAACCCCTAACCCCTAACCCTAAGGCTAACCCTAACCCTAACCCTTAACCCTAAACCAAACACTAAACCCTAACCCTAGTAGGCAACAGCATTCTAAACAAATTAGCAAAAATACAGTTTATCATGAAATAATGCAAATTAAATATCAATGTCATTCCAAAAACTGCCACAGGATGGAGACAAATGCTGCAAGAAAATCAGTAAAATGCAATAAAAACTTTTCTTCAACTTTTCAGTTCAGAGCCAATGGCAATAAATACTATTGTGTTTATAATTCTAAGCCCCAACCATATACCTTACCCCAGTACATGTTAGTACAAAGAAACAAACACAGACTGCAACATAAAAATAGTGCATGTACAATATGAATGACATATTACAGCTTTCCAAAAGACAACAGCATACTAATCAGATGGCCTTCTGTTAGCAAAGATATACTTAGTAAATCCTCAAATAAGGCAAATTAAATAATAAAAAAGTAATTTGACAAACTGTCACAGGATGGAGACAAACACAGCAACAATCTCTCTAAGATGTTTTAAACACTTTTCTTTACCTGGTTCAGTTGAGATTCGATGGCTATCGCTACTGTGTTACTGAATGAGTAGAAGCTTGACTATGAGTGTGCGCGGGCTCTTTTCAGTTTGAGCTGCCTCTTGAATACCTGGGTGTGTGCTCCAATAAAGCATGTAGGTTTTTCTGGATGTGCATGCCTGTGAATCTCTTTCTGTGTGCAAGTCCGGGCGCCCATGTGTTCATATTGATGTGTGAATCTATGTGTATTTCTTGTATTATTATAATAGTTGTCAGTGTTGGGAACGCTTACGATGTTGATCACACTTTGCGGCCCATAGGGTTGCAACTGCGAGCCTTACGAAGCGAGGCGAGCAGTTGAGAGCAGCGGGACTTCGCCACTCAAGCCTGCGGGACTTCACCTGCAGTGAGGGCCGCAATCCTCCTCCTCCCTCCTAACCCCCTTATCCTCCCTCGCTCAACCAGCGGATGGCAATCCTCCTCTTCCCTCCTAACCCCCTCTCCAAAAACCTCCCTATGCCCTTTCCCCTCTCTCCTCTCTTCTTACCTTGATCCACTGAGCTCCTGCTACTGCAGAGAGTCTTCTGCCTGTGCCCGGAACCGGCATATGCTAATAACGTGACGCGCATGTGACACGGGCAGAAGACGAGCTGCAGAGGTGGGCAATAAAGAGACACAAGGAAGGGAGAGGAGGGGGAAAGGAGACACAAGGGAGGGAGAGGAGGGGGGAAATGAGACACAAGGGAGGATGCAGATGAGTGCCGAAGGTGCTCACATTGTGTAGCAAACATCATTGCCACGTTAAAAATGTATTCCTGTTATTTTTGACGGGCAGTTTCCTAGTGTACATATATTTTTGTGTTTCTACTATTTGTATTCAGGTGTCTGTATGGAAATATAGGTGAACCTCTGGGTATGTCAGTGACTTTGTGTAAGTCTTTGGTGCGTGTCTTGTATGTGTCAGTAATTGTGACTTTGTGCATATCTTTGTGTGTAATCACATGTCTGTGTCTTTGTATGTTAGTGTCTCCCTGTATGTGACCCAGGGTCTGTGTGACCTGTTTTTTTTCCTTTAAGACTGTGGGTAGGAAGCTGTGAGCTGTAACATGTAGGGTCACTCAAGATGGGCAGGTCATAGCAGAGAGGTCAAACAAATGGCGGTCCACTGGAGACGGAATTGGCAACCTTACTTTGGTCCATACATAGTGTTGCATGTGTCTGTATGGACCAAAGTATAGACCATAAGTCTACATGTAAGTAAGAGTGATGCATGTGGGTGTGCTACCCCACAGAATTGTGAGGTCTGTTTACACCGCTGTTATCAGAAGATGGATCAGAACAAAGGAAAACACCCAGGAGCCCATACCAGGAACAGGTAGCTATAGACTATGACTACTCCCCAACAATGAATGCTCAACAAGAACAAGGGAACTATTCCTCAGAATAGTTGACTTTAGAGCTTGCATCAAATGCACGCCGTCATCTGCACGCCGACACATGCGCGCAGTGACAATAGTGCGCCGCTTGGACTACAGGTAAGGTTAGGGTTAGGCTAGGGGGTCTAATGGTTAGGGTTAGGCTGGGGGGTCTAAGGGTTAGGGTTAGGCTACAGGGTCTAAGGGTTAGGGTTAGGCTGTGGGGTCTAAGGGTTAGGGTTAGGCTGCGGGGTCTAAGGGTTAGGGTTAGGCATGGGCTACAAGGGTTAGGGTTAGAAGGGTTCATGGCGTTAGGCCATACCACCTGCGCCATTTCATTGGTCATACACTTTAGAACTGCGTGCTGCTGTCAGCGCGCTAATGTCAGCGCCATGTTGCCGGCTGTCAGTGCAATTTACTGATGTAAATATTACAGTGTATAGATTGATTAAGTTCAAAGATCAATTTATCGACAAGTATTCGCTGTGTGCAGAAATTGCTTTTATTGGTATAACAGTAAATATCAAGGATATAGAGGTGGTTACACTTGTAAGCTTTGATATTTAGATCACAATACAATCTATAAGACGTGTATTACAATCACTTTGGATGATTAGATAAAAATTAGTCTTAAACACTTTATATTTGTTAGATTAATGTATCAATCAATAAGCAATCGATACAAACTTATCTAGTATAGATTAACAATTTATGTTAATACAATCTATGTTTGGTTAGTTCAATAAAGAGCATATAAACAGTGTATATGATATTACAGAGTTTGGTTACAATCTATCTATATATTTGGTTAGTGCAATACAAAAATGATATGCAAAAACACAATCAGCTGTCTATTTGTGATACATATATATATATATATATATATATATATATATATGATATTAATAGTTAGCAATCTAACCTATTACTCTATGAATGTAGTAAAATATGGAACGCCACTATATATAGCAGTAAGTAAATAGAAATGTATATTGAAGCAATATGTATCAGAATTGGTTATATTGTGTGTGAGGTTGCAAGATAATTAAACTTTGTATTTAAGTATTAGGAAGCGATTATTGGTTATTGGTCTTACATCAGAATTGATTACATTTAATTTTGTTTCAAGTCGGTTAATTCACTCAATAATGATGTAAAACAGTTTGTTGATTGTGTCATACAAGATGATATACGTTGAATATAGCAAAGTATGATTGGTTGGGTGGATGTTTTAATAATTGATCTTTGTAACAGAGCTAAATAGTTACATTAATGAATAAAGTCAATCAGTCTGTTTCAGGGGATATGGGCACAGATTAAAGTATTGATTAACATCTACAGTCCGGAATATAGATGCTAATTTGTCTGGGTCTGTGACCACTCCCAAAAGGGTAACAGAAGGATTGTGATATACAGGACTAAGTTTAACTCTACTACAAACTAAATAGCTAATACCATTGTATACATTACCTATGTATGGAATTTCAGGATAAAACCTGTGACTGGAGAATCCCCTCTCACTGAAGAAATCCCTCTTTGTGTGATTGGATTGTTTAGAGAGAGTTGAGATAGAATAGAATTTGAAATAATCAGATATAGTAATGTTTTTTAAAGAAGGTTTGAAGGGGGCATAAGTTGATGCCAAGAACGATGGTCAGTTTGTTCAAAGAACAGGACTGTGAGATAAAATTGGAAATGTTATAGGGAAGGGCTCAGGTGGAAGCAGGAAAGACCCCGGAAAAACAGTCAAAGACAAAAGCCAGAAGACAAAAGACAAAAGCACAGAATCTTCTCTCCCTGCTTTTGATAAACTCCTTTTGTCCCCTCATCACGAGGCTGGTTTCCACCAATGACAATCAGCCACTCCCCTCTTTATGTAAAGGAATATATGTATAATAAATTAATAAATGTATTGTGAATGTCTGCTTCTAACCACATTGGAGCGCTCTAGTTGTATTAAAACATTATGACCTTGGTATTAATTGTGTGCCAAATTATTTCTGGTCAGTAGAATACACCATTGTATGCTAATTTACACCTGTTTGATAACAGACTTGAAGGAACAATGGAACATTTCAGAAGACACTATCTAGAAACCTTACATTTCGACTTTCTTACCAAAGAGAAAAATATTTGCAAACTCAGACATTTAATTTGAACAAAGAGAAAAATGAATTAGTCCCTTCACAAGTTAAAGAGGCATACTGTGTTTGTGTATAATTACAATGGTAATTAGTAAGTGACAATGGACCACCATATAATGTAAATATTAGATAGGTGTGGCATCCTTTTAACCCTCAAAATGCACAACATAGCGCGTATTTGCTGTGCGGCCAATGTCGGGGTGACCCCCATAAAGACTCACATATAACAAACACCCCTATATTTTGGTTCAAGCACATATTTGTACATCTACAATAGGCTAGCCAATCATAATGAGCCCCATCCTTGGGTACACAGAAGGGGGACCAATTGGCAGTGCCCGGTCCCTGGTCCACAGGGAGACCCTGTACTTCCACTGATGTCATGCATTAACTTAATTATAAGAGTGATTGACCCTATATGGTATCCTGACATTTCTGTGATACTTCAATGAGAACTTCAAACTAGCCTGGAGTCTATTTGTCTATGTGGCTTATTGCTCCCATGTTACATACTATGTCACATCATACCAAATATAACATAAGCATAACCGTAATACACACAATATTTTCATCATCATTAACACATAACCAGCATAACACATAAACCATAGTGACAATCAGGGTAACCCTTGTCATCCAAAGCCCAGGCCATAGTCCACAACAGTCCAGTAAGGCCCTGGGCTTAACATGTATATATTTGTAAGTCTGTTTATCTATGTAGGAGTGTGGTGCTTTTCTAGAAAAACTCACAGCATGTTACTTAGGCAATGTATGGACCAAATAAGAGGATTTGCTGTGTCTGTGTGTGAACTAAACAGTGTTTTTACATACTTAATACTTACAAACATACATTTGTGTGAACATAAGACTGCTCAGCGTATCTGTGTGGAACAACAAAGTGCATGTTAATGTGTAAGTGCATGGAACTAATATTTTTCTTGTGTAGATTTAAGAAAGTGTGTGTGTGTGTGTGGACCTAACCACCTTATGTAGACTTAGTGTCATTTTTTACATCTTTTGGCCATGGCAGGGTACTGATGTTCCTTTGCGCGGGTTGCAAATTGGTTCCCTCCACTGATAAGTACCCTTCCTAGACCAGCCCTGGGGTGGACAAGCCAAGCCCCCGTATCCATCCGCCACTGATTGGCCATAATCACCCAAGTCTCCCCATACCCCCCCAGCTGCCGTTCTCTTACTGGATGATCCTAAACGGGGAGGGGATTTTGAATGGGTCCTCTCAGACACATAGAAAATGTGATATATAGATTGCTGTAAGAAATAAAGTGTTGTTGTTATTTGGAACGCATTGAGGATGGTGTGTTTCATTTAACAGGGAGGCGTTTATTATTTTCCTGAGCTAAAGAACATGTACATGTTCCCGATCCGTTAGCCGGATACCGAGTAGCCCATTCCTTCAACTAAGATTGCCTATTTAGAGGGGACTTCCTGTGGCCAAATGCAGGGATTGTCTGTAGCTAAATAGCCCCCCTTTTTTGGGATCTCTCACACTAAGTAAGGGGGTTTCTGTGTGTGCTTGTGTATGTCTCGACCTAAAATTTGTATTGTGTTTACCTAAGTAAGAATATTATTTGTGTGTGGACCTAAGTGTTGTGTGTGTGTGTGTGAACCTAATAAATAGTTGTGTATCTATGTGTGGAATAGTCACCAAATGGAAACGACTAGACATTTTGGCACATGGTCACCAGCAATGGCGTGGTACTTTCCAGGATGGGCGTAGTGGAGATTACCCCTGATGGAGGTGGGTTGGATGGTGATCCAAGTGCCTCTGCAAAGCCCCCATGTGTTTTTGAGGCCCCTTCTGATGGGTTACAGTAGATTAGTGTATGTTCCCCTGGTCCCTTTGTGGATTGTTGGTGGTGGTGAAGGGGCTTATGTACCTGAATGAATCTGTGAGCTATACAATGTAGGGCCATTGTAAGTGGGCAGGTTATAGCAGAGAGGTCAGACAAATCACCATCCACTAAAGAAGGAACGGGCAAACCACTCCAGTATCTTTGGCATGTAAACCTTGTAGAACAGAGCAGGCAGAGACCTAGCTAAATGTGCTGATGTCCATAGGGTCACAGAGAGTGGGACACGACTGAAGGATTGAACAACAAATATTAAAATGTTCCCCAGGTACTTGATCTATGTGATGTGGTGGTGAAATATGGCCACTATTTGTGTTCCCAAATGTAGATGTGATCAGCGAGATGTATATGCAATTATATTGATATTTCAAGGGAAAGGGTTCATATGGCCTGAGTTTCATGTTTTTGTTTTGCTATTTAATCAGGTAGTGTGATTTTAATTATGTTCTGCATGTTGCAGCATGGTTTTTCATATTGGCATGTGCATGTCCATTACAACATATGATAAAAAGATTTTTGGCTAAATCATTTTTATTATTTGGGGATTATTGTGCAAGTAACTGTATTCCCACATATGCTAAGTGGTGGTGGTGAAGGGGCTTGTGTACTTCAATGAAGGGCCAGTGTAGGTGGGTATGTCATAGCAGAGAGGTCAGACAAATCACACTCCACTAGAGAAGGAACTGGCAACCCACTCCAGTGTCACCTGTCAAATTCATTTTTGGCCCTCAGGGGAATGTTCCTTCTCCACAGTATCACTAATTGGACTTGGTCTCCGTATTAACCCTTTATCATTATTAGATCTGATCATTTGTATTATATGATATCTAATGCTATTATGACTGTTTTTCCTTTTAATATGTATTGATTTATAGCATGTTAACTAGGGCTCATTAGTTTACAACTATAGGAATGTGACACAAATGTGACGTATGTGGATGTTCCATAACCCATTCCACTAGTTAGAACGGTATAACAAAGCTTTATTTTTTACAAAGACCACAATCATTATTTTACAGCAACGCCTTATCATATTGTAAAAAGGAGAACTTAGATATATAAGTTTAAAATAATTGGGAGTTATATATTGTAAAGTTGTAATTTCTAAGTGAGTTATATATCTAGGATGTAAAGCAAAGCAGCCATCTTTTGTAGTAGTAACTTAACTCCTATATGTAATCTGATGTCAGAGGAAGATGATGTGAAACGTAGTAAAGCGTACACTGTTATAACATAAAGATACATTTATTGGAATAACTAAAACCATTAACAATGTTGTATAAAAATATACTATTTAAAAACATAAAACATAAATTGTTTCTCCTCTGAATTAAAGTCGATTCAATCTGTATCTTGAATTGGTTGAATTAACCCTAATAAGCCCAGACCCTGGATCAGTGAACATTATTAGTGTAAGGGAAAAGAAAAATACATTTTAGTGCTAAATGATTCCTGATTTTAAAGCAGAAGATGTGTAGGCGACAAATATCTAATAAAGACTATGACAATGGTGGATATAGGGGGAGAGGGGGTAGGGGATGGGTCAGTCCCTAATCGGCCTTGTATAGCAGGACTGATGACCTTCCTCCTCCTCCTCCTCCTCCACCTCCTCCTCCTCCTTCTCCTCCTCCTGCTTAAAGTGCTCAATTGGTGAAAAAGTTTTAACTAAAAGGAAGTGCTGGGGCGTGTTATTTTCACCTTAAGCTAACTAAGATGAAAACTAAAATAAACTATATAAATATATCCATCTGACCAGATGATGCTAAATAGTTAAGGTGAGTGACATTTGTATTGACTGAGTATAAATTTGAAATATGGAAATAATGCATTCAATGATTTTGAAATTAAATCATTAGTATCCAAAAGGACAAAAATATTATAGTGTGCAATTATACTTCATTATATAATCCATTATATGGTCTGTATTAATTCAAATATTGTATAATAGTACAGAGAAAAGTCTTATAGGTGATGGATAACATTGTTTTAAAGTGCTATATCATATTATCTTTAAATGATGAGTCCTCAGCAAATTAGAGCAATAGTTTATCTTCCGATATCCAGCGTGTCTTCCCGCCATTTGCTGTTCCGACTGTGCAGTCTCAAGATGATGACGTCATCAGAGGTGGACACTCGTGTACGGTGCCCGACGTGCGTTTCGCTGGCTGCTTCTTCTAGGGCTGGTGATGGTGTGTCAGAGGTAAGTCCTTAAGTAGAATACTGTTAGTTGATTAATTAACCCATTGTTGTCTTTTCTTTAGGTAATTCGGTTTAGAGAGGATGTCTTCTTGAGGCTTCACTATATATTGGACAAGGGGAGGACAGGCGTAGAAATGAAATGAAAACAAAACAAAAAGAAGAGATTATTACACAGATATAGTAAACTGTTAATGCGCACAATCACTTTGCAATATTATTCCTATATATATCATTAAACCATTAAAAATTGTCCATCAGTATAAATTGCATATGAAGATGATTTGTAAATCATAAGAGAGATTGACATTGCTGAATTTAACTGATTATGAATATTTTTGCGGATATAATTTTTTATATGATCATATAATATCATCAATATTATTGAATATCCAATCATTTTTGTATAATAAATTATGTTTATTTTCTATTGTCTGTTTCTATATTTCTCAATTAGATATTCTTAAATAATAATTAATATTTGGCATTTGGAGTTATTCTATCTTAGATCCTTAATGTCTGTCATGAATCAAGCCTTTAAATAATGCAAAAGTATGATGGACAGATAGAATCAATGAAATATGACTCATTCCAAATATTGAGATTAAGTTCTATATCACTGTGTATAATTTCTTTTTTATCCATTGGAAATTCATCAAGACTTTGGCATAGAGTTATATTTGTCTTGACTGTCTTTACAATGAAACTTAAATGGTTATATCAATCCTTGTTACAAATTCTTCTTGATATTACACTTAGATAAATAGATACCCATAGGTTTTCAATGTATACTGTAAAGAAACTTTACTATTGAAAATATCATCAATTTGGAACCTAAATGACAAAAACCTAATTTGTAAATCTGAGGACACATTAATAAGATGTAAATTGTTGTTTATATATAATGTATCAATTATTCTATATGCCATTTTAATTTATAACAGATCAATGATATAAAACATTTACTAAATCATAATGCTTTTTATCTAAAACAATATCATAAGTAATTTGTTCCTTAATTAGAATTATTTTTTTTTATCACAGAAAGACCATAAAATTAATATTTTTATTTAAGCCTTGTGGGCTCATTGTAATTAGGATGGTGATCCATTTAGTTTCTGCTCATAGTAATTCTCTTTCTATGTCGCTTCTTCTGATGCCTAAATAGATCCATTGTAGTACCCCACATTTGATGGTTGGTGTTGAAACTACGTGATATCAGAAATTATGGAAGAGAAATATTACAGAATTAGCAGCGTTAATATACGCAAGAGCCTTATAGGTATCAGGTTGATATACCTGGGTGCAGTTTTGTGGAATGACCACATGATGGCGATTACCTTTGGTCATACACAGTGTGATCCAATAGCCCAAAGGAAGTGACCAGGAGTGTCGAATTACCCTCCCAGGATGCACAGCGAGTCAAAATGGATTCCACCAGTGAAAACATGTGCTTTAAGGAATTCCTTTGTGAGAATATCGGACCAGTGAGTTGTCTTGTTTGAGACATGTGATTTATCTGACCAGTAGTAAGTAAGAGGAGTGTGTAAGGGTGGGGCAGAAGGACAGGCTTTAAAAAGGGAAACATCTCTGTGACTGTATGGACCTCAGCACGCCAGGCACATCTTGTGTCTGGTTGTGCTCATCCATAATAATTTTATGGCAAAGATACTGTAGTGGATTGCCAGTTCCTTCTCCAGTGAAACACAATTTGTCTGACCTCTTTGCTATGGCCTTCACCATGACAAGGTAATGATCCAGTAGAGGAAAATATAATTGACTTGTAATTACTTACAAAAAATAAAAGTAATATCCTCTCTAATTGTCTGTGTTTCTTTCTTTCTGTGGCCATGTGCAGTATATACATCTTCTCAGACCTTCACACTTTAATTAACATGCACACATTGACCCTCATATCTATCTATCTATCTATCTATCTATCTATCTATCTATCTATCTATCTATCTAGTTTCTTCTGCATGTAAAGAGTTTTATCAGCATGACATAGGGGTGGTGCGACTCTTGGACATGTGAATGTCCAGCTAGAGGGAGGTAAAGCACATGGACAGTGGTGGTACGGCTGCCCCTTGTGGGAGTTTGTCTCTTTAGGTGAAATGAGGGGTGAGTGAGTACAGCTTGGATTTGAGCTAGTTTTTATTTTTCTAACCAACCTGTATGAGGGGTGCTGGGCAGCTTTTGCTGTGATACACTGTGTGAAAGATAAGTTTGGATGTGTTTCTCCATGCCTTGCTGCTAGAGGGGGCACTTTTGTTATCGATCTGTGTGCATCCTCCTGTCAGTCCCATCCAGGATTATGTCAGAGGCTCTGATGTGTGCACTTTGCCAGCTCCCTCACTCACTAGTTCATGTGAAGACACAGGCTGAGGTCATAGGCATTATGAAGTCATCCACAGGTTACTTTCTCCATAGCAGGTATCTAAGGGGATTGCATGAGTTGCTCTGCATTGGGTCAGTGCTTGCTGCTTCTCATGGTTCTGCAAAAGAAAAAGGTCAGTTCTTTGGCTTCTGGGGAAGGGGAGAGAAACCTGCAGTCTAAAAGGAACTTTCTTGGCCCATATGTTTACGCTGCACCTTGCAGAAGCTGCACTGGATAGAAGGGAAATTAGTTTTTGGCTGCAAGAAAAGTCTTTATTTTATGAACTGTTATATATACAAATGACTTTTCTTGGTTCTAATTTGCCTTAAATCTATGTTTTTGTGTGACCATTGCACTTTTTACCAAGTCTATTGCTTCAAACATCTGAAACACATGGGATTACAGAAGGAAAGTTCATGTCTAAAGTGGTATATAGGCAGGTCAGGGCTATGGTTGTAATATGTGTCCATTTCCCATGGTGCAACATATTTTAATACCATCAGATTTAAAACTAGAATAGATAATAATACATACAAATATAAATAGATAGACAGACAGATAGATAGATAGATAGATAAATAGATTTTAATTTCTTACTGCATTGGAAGGTCTTTTTATTTTCATTTCTTCAGGTGACCATTCTCTAGGATTTCACTGTAGTCTATTATAAGTCCAGAAGAACCAATGGTCCTATAAACTTGCGTGTAACACATGCTGTCTTTTCCTTGAACTTAAGCAAGCTTCTCCCTGGCTGGTGCCTGCATGGGAGACCTCATATGCGCTTAGTCTTAATTTCTGTAAATCCTGATGAAATGGCATATTAGGCCTCAATGCGCTCCTCATCCATAAGAATAGAACATATTTTGAATCCACATGCTGACATTTTCTTTAAGTAAAATGTGATTTGGTTGTTCAGTCATGTCCGAATCTCTGTGACTGTATGGACCTCAGCACGCCAGGCACATCTTGTGTCTGGTTGTGCTCATCCATAAGAATTTTATGGCAAAGATACTGTAGTGGATTGCCAGTTCCTTCTCCAGTGAAACACAATTTGTCTGACCTCTTTGCTATGGCCTGGCCATCTTGGCTAACCCTACATGGTATTGCTCACAGCTTCATTGAGGTGCACAAGTGCCTTCACCATGACAAGGTAATGAGGTCAGAGAAACTTCCTCTTTGTTCACTCCACCTAAATTGGAATCCTTCCTCTGGTGTACCAGCTAAGCTGGTTGGGTAACTATACACATACACACACACAGGTGGACATTAACATTAGCATTATAAAACACTACATACTGTAACGGATAGAATGACTTTCTGCTATGTTTATAAGATATGATGTTCCTAGAATTTAGCAATATTTATGCATATTAATATGATGTATTATATGAAGCCTCTTACATTGTAATAAATAAATATATATTGTTCTCATAGAAAACAAGAGTGTGAGTAATTGATTTACACTAGAATCTCAGAGTGAATGAGATTGGAATGATTATTATTAATTATTAATAATTCATATTTTTTAATATGTTTTTATAACAGTTGGTTTAGAATATTTTTTTAGTAGATTTGGCTACGGAAGTTAAGGTTTTGTTATTGGCAAGATCTTTTTTGCTATTTCTAATATTACAGAGGTGTTCCCCCAAACAACGTCTTACCCCCTGAGACGTGATTCCGACGTATTTTAATCTACCAGGGCATTCAAGACAGTATACTACGCTAATGCTTGTACATGTAAAAAAGCCTCTGAGGTTGAGTTTTCTTCCTTGTCTGTCTGTCAATTCTGTGTTTTTAGTCATATATTAACAGAAATGGCAGTGACCACAGGCATGTTTTCCATCAGGTGAGGACCCCATGGTTTTACGACTTCTGCGGAAATGACTATTAACTAGTTGGTCTCTTAAAGTCTTACATCTTCTCCATCCCATCAAGATTTGGTTTCCTACTAATTGAATGAAATCTTCATTTGTTTTAAGTATGTTAATGTGTTTGTTAATTATATTTGTTACTTCTCTCCACTTTTGATTAAAAGTACCTATGAACTTGACAGTTGGTAAAGTATCATGTTTCTTCTTCTTTGGGACTAATAAGTCCTCTCTTTGTGTATACAGAGCTTGATGAAAGGCTCTTTTTAGAAGTCTGTGACTATAGCCTCTTAGTCTTAGTCTAACTGTAAGTTCTCTGTCTCTCACTTTGAATACTTCGATATCTGAGCAGTTTCTACGAATACATAGAAACTCCCCTATGGGAATAGCTTTCTTAACAGCAATCAGTAGTGGTCAAGACTGTGCAACAATATCATGGGTAGGCAGGGCCCAAGAGAGAACGAGGGGATATTATTGGAAAAAAGGGTATACCTACAGGGGCTAATGTGATAGTCTAGAATAAGCATGATACATAGCACCTACCACAGTCACGTGTGGTCACTACACCACTGCAACCGGAATCTGATGAAAAAAAGGATCAGCAGAAATCATTCCATTTAACTGAAGAAACCATTTAAGTGCATATCACAACTTGTCTATATCTGCTCAATGAAACAGATAATTCAACCTCTGGACTGTGTAATCCAATCCACTTTCACACATACAGTGTAGTGACAAAAAATTAGAAAAAAATCAAACAGTACTCAACTAAAAAACAGACGGTAGAGGATAAAAAAAAATAACCACAAAGTATTACAGTACAGTGCTAAACACTGTACCAATATACCAACTCACCTGATTCCCATCTGCAAGCATTATTAACTATTAGCTAGGTCTCTGCATAATCAGTAATATGGGCAAATACGCATTAATACGGAGAGGACACAAAGGTCAGCAGCCAGATTCACTGTTACTTACATCAAACCCAAGGATCTGTTCTCAGACTAATATTGAGGTCAGGATCACATGCGTCACTAGTGCATATATTAATGCTGACTGTCATTACCATGCCATTGTGAGACTTTGCAAGTCCATTTCCATAGCAGTATTAGTCTACATTTCAGCTAATGACAATCATGTCTGAGATATCTGGCTATGTGATAGCTTTAGGATTGTGGAAGTTACATGTTAAGGGAGGTATCATTGAAATAATGTCTACCTGAGAGGCACTGTAAGAACCTTAGACTTCATACATTCCCTCCACAATGCTTGCAGATGCAGAAGATGCCAGAATGGACCTGAATTGTACCTCAAACAAAACCAATGGAAAAAAGAACAACAACAAAAACAACCTAAAACATAAGGCCTGAAAAAACATAGGGACTGCAACATCTCTTCTCAACAGCATTCCTCAGTGATCATCAATTGGTGACATGTTAAACAGAACCCTACTTTTCCACAGAGAAGAGGATCATGGACCATGTGATGGGAGGTAGCCATCTGCATACAAAATATCACCATCACATAGGCCAAGATCCAAGACTCTGTAGCCAGGCTAGATTAGGTTAGCACTGTGACCAATAGATTGTCACTGAGGAGTGCTGTTGAGAAGGCACAAACATGTCCGCAGCCCCTATGTCCTCCTCTGCCTGGGCTCAGGGCCCACATCCTCCATGGTCAGACGCCGTCTCCTGTCTGCTGTTGCTGGTGGGGTGGGGGGAGGCAGCAGCACCATGGGTTGCGGTGGCAGAGGCATGGTGGGAGGAGAGGAGGGGCCGGGCTCCTTAGCAGTCCGGCCAAGTAAGTCTCAGTCATCATGTGGTGCCTCCTCTCCTCCCTAGAGTGCCTTGCCAGGCTGCTCATCACCTCTGCATGATTGGTAGAGATGCTGGCCTTGATTCTCTGCATACAGTACAGCTGCTCGCGCATGAGGGCCAGCATCTCCGCCTGCGCAGCCTGGCTCGGTGGTGGTGTTGGTGGTGTCCCTGGTGGTGGTGGTGGCCAGTCCAGCCTACTGGTGTGTGGGGAAGGAGGTGTTGGCCATCTTGCTTGCGAGGTGGTGAGCCCTGTATCCATAGTCATTCGAGGTGGAGGATGGTGGGATCGAATGTGTCTGTACTTCCTGATGGTCTAGGGGGGGGACTCCCCCACACAATGTTAACCCCTCCTGTGCCTGCGCCTAGCCTCTTGCCCTCTCGGCTGTGGATAGGGACCCTGGCCTCCCTGACCTGTCCCTGAGGCCTGTCCCTTCCCTAAACTACCCCTCAGGATCAAGTCCCTTCCTGACTGTCCCTCTCCTTCCCGATGCTCGAGGCCCCCCTTCACCACCCATCACTGCACTCTCCTCCTCTTCCTCCTCTCCTCCTTCCTTTCCTCCCTCCTCTCCTCTCTCCTGCCTCCTCCCCCTCCTCACTCTTAACCTCCTCCTCCCTACTGCAGATAACCTCCTGCCTCTCCTCCTCCACTCCACTCTCCTCCTCTTCAACTCCACCCTCCTAGCTCCTCACTCCATAAGTAAACCAAAATAGAATAAGGATAAATCAAAATAAGTATAACTGTTATATTGGTGTTGGAAAAAATGTATGCTCTATGTGTTATTAATAAGTGTTGGGGGGGATGGGGTGTGGGTAATGGGATGGGTGTGTGTGTCTGATGTGTGTCCTAACTCTATGTATGTCTATCATGGACCCCTTTTCTTCAGCCTGGGTGTTGGGCCATTGAGCCAACAGACTTCTTGGCTCCACCACTGGATTATCTGCATGCACACCTCTATTGTATTATTAAACCTGCTTTGTTCCATTGTTTGCTAGATTAAGCTAATCCCATCAGGAAGAGAGGAAGTCAGACATCAGACTGCCAGATTGTTAATCCCGACTGATAAGACGGCAGGATGTGTATTGGAGTTAATTCTATTGAACTAAGGATGTGGGGTCACCTGTAATTGTCTGCCACCCCCCTTCCATTGTTGTGCTGTGTACACCCCCTCTGTGTCTAACTGCTATAAATACTACTGTGATTTTCAAAAATAAGTCAGTTCACTTGGAGATACTTAGATATCGTGTATCTCTGATATTTTTCCTGGTGGCAGCGATACTGAACCTATCTCCACCCTACAAGTAACCTGTCCTGATCACTATCACAGGAAGGTTACTGGAACTCCTAGAAGCGCTGATTACTGATGGACAGACTTCATGGATGATACAGAAAGCCAATCTCATTGTACCTGTGGGTGGCCTGATATGTATTAACTCATTAATTCCCGAGCTTGATAGAAGCCAGAATATTACACATGAAAATATATTTCATATTCCATATTTACGGGCTTGCATCTCAAGCGCGTAACTCGTGCCTAGCTTGAATGTTATAGCTCTGTAACTCTGCTAAATCTCAAGGCGGCAGCTGTTGCGTGTCTCAAGATGCATTTACGGGCTTGGAATTTATTAGGGCTGCATGGGCCTTAAACATATTGCTAAAGCAATGGAAGGCATAAGAATTACTTGCACAACAATCCCCAATGATCAAAAATGTAAATAAAAAATATATGTTTATTGCCATATAAATCATCAAAATGGCTCCCATATTAACCCTTTCTCACTCACAACGGCTATAATGTGTCCCCTAAACATACAAACCTCATCTGATATACATCTCACTCAAAACATCTACATCCACTTAAATATTCACAGCTGCTGTAATTAGCAACCTATAAAGCACCAGCAACAACCAGGCATTAGCAAGTCTGAACCATCATGGATTGCTGCCATTCGAATGTGGTTTATGTGCATGTGAGGAGAGAGTGCCGCCGTAAGCATGGATATTTATATCGAATGTTGCAGAATGGACACCCGGATATAAGGCGTGAGGCAGAGGAGTAGCTGAGGAGTGACAGAGAAGCGCGGCTGGGAGTGAATGTGGGTGAGTGTGCTGATGTGATCCATGGTGGTTCCAGAGCTCTAGTGGCACAGGGACAGGGGGATGTAAGGGCACCTGCAGACAGGGAGAATGACATTGATGTAAGTGGTCAGCTGTTGGGGGTCCACCCTAGAGGGTGGGGCTGCACAAGTGCCGGCTCCTGCACAGCAAAACCCATGGGGGTGGGGGGGAGCAGGCCCAGTAGCCTGCCAGGAGGATGTGCACACCAAAGGTTTACAGGGAGAGAGTCACATTAGAGGGTTAACTGATGTGGAAGTGTATGAGCATTTTAGGCTAATCCATGCCAGCCTGGAGGAGCTCTATGCGGTCCTGAGGGAGGACCTTGAGCCTTCCTCAATAGAGCCATCCCAGGCATGACACGGATGTAAGCCGCCATACATCTGGTAGTTTTCAGAACACTGGTAGTATAGTAGGAGGAATGTCTCAGGCAAGGCATTCAATAACTAAGAACGCCATTACTGTTTGCCTAACTTTCTTTTCCCCAAGACATCTCCTCCATATTGCTGAAGTGGTCAGAGAACATAATCATACCGCGCAGACGTGTCCTGGGGAACCAATCTCTTCTCTTGACCACATCCAAGGTAAACCTCCACATGTGGTTCTACAGACATGTTTGATAGTCGTGATATTCCCATGTCAGGACCAGTTTGACCATCTCTGACAGATCCCAAGGAATAACATGTTAGCGTGTGTGCCAACATACCTGCATGTGTGGGTGGCTGCTCATATCACATATGTAATGTTTACAATAACAGCTAAGGGGTTAATAGAAAAGGAAAAACTTTAATTAATATATAAGGACAGCTGCGTAATTAAAACAACTTAAAATAGCTAAAATCAGAATAAGATGCCATTGGTGCGGATATATTGGTCTATCTGATCTTTCCCTTTAATGGATTCCAATGACACTCTTAGGTCTATTGTATAACATGCTATAGATATAGCCGTCAGGTCCAAAAGACATGGACTAAGGAATGTATAACTTCTAGTGGTCATAGTATATATATCACTTCTGTCGTAATCTTTGAGGGAATACAGGGTCTCTTATTCTAGGACCTCTCTTTGATATTGGCCAAAAAAGACTATTATGTTGTAAGATATTGTTCTCTATTCCAAAAAAGCTTGTTTATACACCGTCTCTTGTTCTAGGACCTCTCTTTTGATGTTAACCAAAATGGCCATTTCACCACTATATATGGCTGGTAACACTCGATTGGACATCTCTTTAATACCATTATTCACACACTGATACTGAGCCATCAATAGTCTCCTATTTCATTACCCAGAACCAGAGATTCCCAGATCCCCCAATCTATTTACTCCACATATCACATATATATTGGCATATATTGGCAATGAATCTTTTATTCTGATTGTATGTATTGTAAGTTGTTTTATTAGCACCGCTGTCCTTATATATTAATTAAAGTTTGTTTTCTTTTTTATTAACCCCCTAGTGGTTATTGTATTTTAACTTCAGTGTGATCACCAATGGGACTTGGGAGCCTATATTATCTTTTTATGTAATGTTTACCCTAATATATTATTCTGTGTTTGTATTCAGTACGAGGCATGAAGATAAGCATCCCGCCATGACATGGCCATGCCAATGTCATCATGTATGTGCATGTGTCCGTTACATACAGTGTGATATCTGATGACCATTACTGAGTAGCCGATATATGTAAAGTAACATTGGTCACATGATGTCCCGTGCATGTCCATGTGAATGATCACATACTCTACATAGATATAAATGGACCTATTGCGTTAGACATTCTCTCCTCTACTTGGACTGTTGTGAAGCCCACATTACACTTCCTTTCAGATCTCTTCCTCAGTGCTGATGTGACCTGTACATACTCCAGGCTTGGGACAGACATTAATGTATAGAGGACGCACCCCCTCGTATTGTCCGGTTTCTTATCTGTGAATCTTTCAGTTACATCAGACTTTGTTATGTCTGGAGAGGAAGCTCCCAGAGAACCGACCTAATGGCCTCATAACAGTCACTGATTGAGCCCTTATACTTCTGATGGACACACAGCCACATTATCACCTTATATCACCTTATTCTGTATTATTGTGTTTGCCACATGTCATGATATATGGAAAAATAATATGGTGTCAATTACATTGCCTCCACTCTCCCTCTATCTCCCTGTGTCTCTGTCTCACCCACTCTTTCCCTCTCCCTTCTCTACCCCTCTCTATCTCTCTCTCCCCCCCTTTTTTTCTCCCTCTTTCTCCGTGTCTCTGTATCACCCACTCTTTCTCTCTCTCTACCCCCTTTCTTTCTCCCTCCCTCTCTATTTCTCTCTACCCCCTCTCTTTCTCTCCCTCTCTCCTCTCTTCCCCTCTTTTTGTCTCTCTCTTCTCTCTTTCCGCATTTCCTCCCACTCTTTGTCTCCCTCTCTTCACCCTTTTTCTGTATATCCCTCTCTATCGCTTTCCCTCTTCCCACTCTTTCTCTCCCTTTCCCCATTTCCATTCCTTTCTCTCATTCTCTCCTTTTCCCCCTTTCTCTCTCTTTCCCTCTTTCTCTCCCTTTCCCCTTTCTCTCCCTTCCCCCTTTCCCTCCCTTCCTGAGTTCTCTCCCTTTCCTTCTTTCTCTCCCTCTACTTCCTCTCTTTCTTTCTCTCCCCCCTTCCTCTCTCTCCTCTTCCTGTTTCTCTCCCTTTCTGTCTCTCTATGTCTTTCTCTCCCTTTTCCCCTTTCTCTCCCTTTCTCTCCCTTACCCCCTTCATCTCTCTCCCTTTTCCCCTTTCTCTCACTTTGCCACTTTCTCTCCCCCTTTCCTTCTTTCTCTCCCTTTCCTTCTTTCTCTCCCTCTGCTTCCTCTCTTTCTTTCTCTCCCCCTTCATCTCTCCTCTTCCTATATCTCTCCCTTTCTGTCTCTCCATGTCTTTATCTCCCTTTCCCCCTTTCTCTCTCCCTTTCACTCCTTCTCTCCCTTTCCCTCTTTCTCTCCCTCACTTTGCTTCATCTCTTTCTTCCTCTCTCCTCTTCCTGTCTCTCTCCCTTTCTGTCTCTCATGTCTTTCTCTCTCCCTTCCCCCTTTATCTCTCTTTCTCTCCCTTTCCCTCTTCCTCTCCCTTTCCCTCTGTCTCTCCCTCCCTCTGCTTCCTCTCTTTCTTTCTCTCTGTGGTGTATCACCAAATTAATATATATATAAATATTACACAAGGTTCGTCTACATTAAAAGGTATTTATTACAAGGCAACAACACAATACTATAAATGTATTATAAACACACAGCCAGACCCACGGAGCAACAACCGATATAGTAATCCCCTTTCCCAAACGTTTTTTCTCACCCACGGTTAGACCATCGACATCACCTCCATCACCCTCACCATCAAGGAAGAAACAGGAAACAGCACCAGTTTCCTGCCTGGATATATCCTTAGTTGAGATGATGTAATTTACATCACATCCTGTCCATGACTTCCTTTAGCAATTGTGGGAGGGAAGTAAAGATTCTCAGCCCTCCTACAAAGGCCTGTTTAAGTAGTCCTGAATTACCATTCAAGGAAGACAAGTTACCACATTCCCTCACTTTTTCTTCTTCTATGTTGCTCAGTTTTCTAGTTATCCCTCTTGTACAGGAGAACCTAGTGGGAGCAAAAACCTGATATACAGGAGAAATTCAACCCACCGTCCCTCCGGAATAGTTCCCTCAGCGACATAAGTTCTCCTGTACTTTCCTATGGCTGTCAATCCACATATTACACAAAAACAGAATTTATAGAATTTAGGTGAGAGTGTGTGATAAATGTTTATGTATGTGCAATGTAAAACTTTATTGAATGTATGAGAGAGAGAAAGAAGAGGAAAAAGACACATTATTATATATCCTCCTTGCAAGTTCCTTCCTCCTTTGTTTCATATTATTATAATTGTCGTTAATACTTGAATGAACATGAGTACCAGCGACAGTGTTCGTAGGACTGGATGTGTCTCTGACTCATGAAGTTCCAAGGTAAAAAGCTTCATTGTCAAATTTGTCCAATCTGCATTTGCAGTAAAATTGATCATTTCAGTGGTAAGGTTTCTTGATGGAAATACCATGATACAAGACCCTTCTTCCACCAAACATATTTCATCAACTGTCCTATATTCAGAGTGGCCGATAAAGCATGCAATGTCCCCTATGCGGATCACTTCTTGCACCAGGTTTTCTTTTATCAACTGCACCCAGCCATCCTCCTCAGCTCCTTTCTCCCAAACACAACTGCACAGCCATCGGTGTTGAGATTTCCTGCAACAGCTTTCATCCATCTCCAATCCTGTAATAGTGGCCAGTCTTTTTGATGGGAAGTGTTGCTTGTAGATTTCATCACTTAACGTGCCAATGCTATGTATAAAGTTCAGTTGCTCTGCCTGCCCCTCCCAATGGGGAATTGCCAGGATTAGTCCTATTGTCCCAGATTGTAGTCCATGTGGCATCCATTGATCTGGGCCTTCAATATAGCTGTATTTAAGATTGTCCTCAGTGATGTCCACTCCTTTTCTTTTCAATGACGTGATAATCCTTGTTGCATTGATTTGTCTTGCCCACTTGTTTTCCTGGATATCTTTAATAGTTTCCTTTAAATCTGCCAACAGCTTTCCTCCAATCATAGAACAGAAAATGGCAGTTCCCACTGTTTCATTCTTAATGCTGTTAGCAATGGAAGCAATATTTTCCTCAACTAGATGCAGGTTGTTGGCAATGGTGTGTATGTCATCAACATTGTCTGTCAGTCTACTCACTATAAGGGAGTCAGCTACTCCACCTGTTTTCATAGCATGTCCCATGCCATCAGTAAGGGAGTTTATCCTGCTGTTCAGTCCAATGATGTCTGCTGAATTCCATACTCCCAATCCAGTTCCGACTCCTCCTAAAAGGGCTGCAAGTGTGTCCCGTTTTTCTCGACTCCCTGCTCCGGTCCACTCAATGATGGTCTCTTGTATACTTTGCTTAAACCACTGCCGCTGTGATTCCGGGCACTTTGGAGGAATAGAAAAATCATTAAAATTTAGAATTATTGGGTAGTAAGTCCACCCAACCCCTTGCACAACTGTTTCATGTGTTGGTACCACCACCAATCCGCCTATTGGCCATGGTACCTTCTTCTGATCTTTACAACGTTACAGCTCCTTTACAGAGACAAATACTTCATCTATTGTTAGAACACACCCCTTTCCAGTATCAAAATTGCAGAATTCCTCTAGGTCAGGCTGGGCAGCTATAACTGCAGCGTCCCATTCTCCACCTTCTTCTAATGTTAAGTTACTCACTACTACTGTAGTATTTGTAACCCTCCCTTGTACCTTTGTTGTTATTTTAGTCCTTCCTTTAAAGTTTCCTGTATTCATTATCTGTCCATATCTTATAACCCATTCCCAGTTATGTCCCTCTATACTTTTTATTGGAGCTCTAAGAGCTAATCCCCTGGTACTATTATGTGGCAAAATAATGTTTACTTGTAACCCTCCGCCCTCTTTTACTTCCAATTCCCTGGGCCAAATAAATCTATCTGCTTGAACATAATGTAACTCCAATCTTTTCAAACTCTCTCCCTTATTTGCGGTATCTTCTGGCCTTATTGCCTGTCTCCCCATTCCTACTGTGATACAGCTTATATTTATCCATCCTGTAACAAGGATCCACCACAATCTTCTGTTGACACGCATCTTCATTCTTATACGGCCTTGCTCTGTGGGAACACTAGATTCCATCATTAGAAACATATACATAACAAAAACAACAGGGGCCATTCTTTTTGCAAGTTTGTTCACGGCCCTGTAATCAATGGTAAGTCTCCATGATGAGGCTGCTTTTTCATCTCCATTCCCTTTTAACACAGCTTTTCTCACAGGCCAACATGGTGAGTTACATGCATACCCATTTCCAGATTTAATTATTCCACGTCTCTCCAGCATTTCTATCATCTCGGTAATTGCCCAAACAGGTATGTCTTGGATTAGCTTCTGCAGCCATTCTGATTGTCGGTCTAGTTTCAGTTTGTCTTTTTCCAGACATTTTATCCGAGAGACAATATATGCCATTGGGAGCACAACCCCTTTCGTCAACTCTGTACTTACCTGATTCACCTTTTCTGTCTTCCACAAACAAAAATTGGCAAGATCTACAATGAAATTTCCTTTTTTTAAAGCTTCTATTCCCAATATTTCCTCTGGCTAACCCACTATTGCTTCTACTTGTATTGTTTTTTCTCCAACTGCTACATCAATTGGACCTGCTCTAACCTCCTGTGGATTCCCAGTAACTCCCATAATACTTACTGAAGAATGCCCATTTTTGACCCTGTTGGTCATTGTAACTGCTGCTCCTGTATCTACCAACATATTTTTCCCTACCCCTGCTATGACTGTATAAATGGTAGGCCGACCTGCCTCATCCATGGTTAAATTAGCTGAGTGAATGAGATGCTGAGGCGCAGGGGTTGGGATTTGTCATTGTGACTCACTTCTACTCTGTCCCTCTTTTATAACACTATATTGCATCTTTGCCTCACTTTCCTTCAATTTCCTCTCTGACTCAGCTACCTTGTTTTTAAGTATGTGATTTTCCTCTTCTATCCTATCCTTCTGTCTCCTGAGTTCCCAATAGCCCATGTTACCGTTTCTCTCTCCCTCCTGATTAGCCCTCCAGTTGCTGCCATCCCTATTCCTATAGTCCCTAGGTGGATCTCTCCATCTTTTGTCAAGGTTCTGTTTTGGTCTCCAGTTTTGATCATCCTTCTTGTTCTGGGGTACATCCCACGTCTGGTTTCTCCATTTACCATCTATATCTCTACCAGACTCGACCTTAAATGTTCTTACAGCTGAAACAGAGCAGGCCTGTTCTGTGAAAGGATGCTTGATCCACCACTTATCAGCTCTAGTTAGTACCATTTTCAAGTCTGTTGGTGTTGGATCAAAAAGCCTGACAAATTCTTGACACTCCCGGGGAAGGGCTTCCATTACTTTTGCTATATGTTCTGGTGAGCCCAGCACTAGAGGCTGTTGAGATTGTCGTAGAGTATACCAAAAAAATATCCTTTGAGCTACCTCTCTAGGACCATCTGTTGGCCTCATGGTAATACTTGCTATTTCTTTCTCTATGCTAAGTAGATAGAAATTAGTTGCAGCAATTCTTCCTGCCTGATCAGACACACTGTTATTAAATCCCAATAGTCTACTAGCCAAAGGACCCATAGCGTATTCTAACAGTTCTGTCCATTCCTCTAGGTTAAGACCTCCTTTTTTAGCTCTATCTGCTCCCCTCCTAAACCAATGTGTAAACATATTAAAGTTGTTAGTTGGCATACTTCCCCACCATTTCTGGAAATTGTCTTTATCTGCCATAGACATCGGTCGAGTCTGCATAGAAAATCCTGTAGGTGTTTGCCTTGCATTAAATAATTCTGAAACAATAACTGGTGCTTGTGGTATGGTAACTACTTGTCGAACAGAATAACATAAGAACTCTTTTCTATCTTGGTTCATTTTCGGCACTGGTTCTTTATTTTGTGCCACGAACATATCCAGATCTGGATATATTTTGGCAATGTCTCTGACTCCTTTTATCCCTTCTAACTTTGTTTTATTTTTATAGTCCATTATTATGTTTTAAAGTTTGGTTATTTTTACTCCATAAGCATCCCTCTGTTCTTCTATTTCCCTTAACTCCCTTTCTAGTTCCCCCACAATTGTAGTTGTTCTCAAAGCTGCAATTTTTAAACAATCCCTTTTGTCCATTGCTTCCTCCATTTTATTTGTTGTTTCCAAATTATGCTGCCGTAATTCTACAACTAAGTCTATTAGGCCTCCTATTGTGGCTACAACAGCTTGTGTGACCAAACTTTTTCTCTTCTTTGTTCTATACTTTTTGTTATTTACAATTTGTTTTAGAACATCCATTAATCTCTTCTCTTTTTCACTGTCTGGGTTTGCTGGCTCTGGAAGCTCATATGGACCATCATGTTTTTGAATATGTTTCCTAAAGTACTCACGCACTTCTGTGGGAAAGTATTTGGCCCCTTGAAAAGACATTCCTACTCTTTTACTCACCCAAGTAAGAATCCAAATCAATTTGCGACTAAAGTAGCATGCTTCTGAGTAGCCAACAATAGTTGATGACTATTCAGTAGGCCAGGTGTAATATGTAGAAAAATAGATTAGTACCCACAATGCAAATTATACTTACCTTAGTATGGTGAAGGTAATACTTGCTAATTAACTTAAAATATAATAGCAAGGCCTGCAGGGTAGGAGATATACCCGAACTAGGATATGCAAGACACCCAAAATGTATAAGGTATGGAAGCCTATAGTGTATTAAAATGCACGCCTGAAATAATGGAGGCTTGAATTAGCATTTAAATACACAAAGAAGCCACATGGAGCCTTATTCAAATGCAGGCCTATGCCTGTACTTTGATAGTCAAAAGCACAACAAAACTCAACTCAGATAAACCCACAAAAACAACCTGTATGATATATATTTGTTTTATGTATCAAAATAAGCTAGTACGAACAAAACTCAACTCAGAAGCTAGTACGATATATATTAAAAATGGAGGCTTAACCTAGACTCCACACACAATCAGCACTTGATTTCCCATGCAGAGGATAATTAGACAAAGTACTTTTTTTTCCTTCCCCCCAAAAAAAAATAAATAAATCTGACTATCTATTAATGTGATATTACCTCATAAATAACCTTTGTAGAAGTCTAAAATTCGTGGTCGCCAAATGTGGTGTATCACCAAATTAATATATATATATA
>JAPZIH010000337.1:0-29245 GCA_027410445.1 Discoglossus pictus
CCCACACCACAGTTTCCTCTCACACACACACAGTCTCCTCACATACACACACGCACACACACACTATGTCTCCTCACATAAACACAGACTGTTTCCTCACACACACACACACCCTGTCTCCTCACACACACACTGTCTCCTCGCACACACACCCTGTCTCCTCACACACACACACACTGTCTCCTCACACTCACACACACACTGTCTCCTCACACTCACCCTGTCTCCTCACACACATCACACCTGTCTCCTCACACACACACACACACCCTGTCTCCTCACACACACACACCCTGTCTCCTCGCACACACACCCTGTCTCCTCACATACACACACCCTGTCTCCACACACACACACACACACAGTGTCCTCACACTCACACAAACACACACTGTCTCCTCACACACAACACACACACTGTCTCCTCACACACACATCCTGCCTCCTCACACATACACACCATGTCTCCTCACACACAAACACACACTGTCTCCTCACGCACACACTACAGTCTCCTCCATCACTCACAACCAAACACCCACTGTCTCTCTCCCACAACAGCACACACAACAGTCTCCTCGCACACACACCCTGTCCCCTCACACGCCACTCCACATCCTGTCTCCTCAGACACACGCATCACCCTGTCTCCTCACAACACACACACACACAGTCTCCTCTTAACAACATACACACACACCCTGTCTCCTTTTACCCACACACAACACATACTGCCTCCCTCACAACCACACCACCACTTTCTCCTCACACACACACTGTCTTCTCATGCCACACACCACCACACCCTTTCTCCATCAAAAACACACTGTCTCCTCTCACACCTACACATAAATCTGTATCCTGTCCTCTCTCCACCACACCACACCACTGTCTCCCTCACACATACACTGTATCCTCACACACACACTGTCTCCTCAGACACCTCACCTATATTACACCTTTGTACATAGATACTAGACTAAATCTGCACCAAATATAGATAATCTATCTATCTATCTTTCTGTATATATCTATATATTTATCTCTCTCTCTATCTGTCTATCTCTATCTGTCTGTCTGTCTATCTCTATCTGTGTTTATCTATCTATCTATGGGGTCTGTCTGTATCTATCTCTCTAGCTAACGTAAACAAGTATGAAGCCTTCTAGAATATAAAATATAAATAAAAGATCAGGTGCTCAGAGATAAGCCTCCCCTACCACAATATATAAATATATACAGTAAATGTACAGGACACATAAAGTCCATCCCCCACACTGATAGACTCCTCCCACTACACCATCACAGCTCCAGTTATTCTGTTTGTATCACATGGATCCCCAGGTTTGTGTCAGGAAGCTCATCATAGATGTCTCAGACAGTGGGTGTCATACACACAATCCAGGAGTGCAGGAGCCTGAAAACGTCCTGACCAATAAAATATTTAGACAAGCGGTGACATCAGTGGTTTCTGGGCAGAAGCCGAAACTAAGAAAAAACATTCCTATTGTTACAAATGCATCGGCAGAGAGAAAGACAGAAAGACAGATTTATCCGCGGGTCGTGACTATGGAAACAATGGTTCATCAAAGACACGCCCCCTGAAGTGCCGATTGGCTGCTGGCTGTTCCTCTGAGCGTTCCGGAACTTGTAATTTTTATTTAGTGACCCCCTGATCATTCACTCCCTGTGCTTTGTCGGAGTTTTGCAGCTTACAGTTGATCGGGATTTTTTTCCCAAGTTCTCAACAGGTAAATAAATTAATTATTATTCCAATTAATGAATCAGGAGGTAATTTTAGGGCTGGGGTTTATATCCATGGACTAATTCTAATGTGTATAAAAAGTACAGAGGTCACGTGATTAGGTGTATTGGACTAGAAGTGTATATATGTGTCTGTATATAGAGGGCGATAGAAATATAGTGTTATGTAGATCGATAGATCATGTAAACCCCCCCTCTCTCTCTCTCTCTCTCTCTCTCTCTCTCTCATATTTATATATACACACACCTTGCTCACTGTACCTTAATAGTTCAGCTACACATCTCTAACAAGGCCCTTGAGAGGCAGAGACATAGCTTCTGGGTTTAGCTTATTCCTGTCCACACACACTGTCCTCATACAACACACACCTGTGCTCATACACACACACACACTGTGCTCATAACATACACACACACTGTGCTCATCACACCACACACACACTGTGCTCATACACCTACACACACTGTGCTCATACACACACACACACTGTGCTCATACATACACACACACTGTCTCATACATACACACACACTGTGCTCCATACATACACACAACACACCCTCGTGTGCTCATACATACACACACACACACTGTGCTCATACAAACACACACACACTGTCCCTCATATCCATACACACAACACACCACTGTGCTCTACATATACACACCACCCTGTCCTCATACATACACACACTGTCTCCTCATACAACACACACACCTGTGCTCATACATACACACACACACTGTGCTCATACATACACACACACTGTGCCTCATACATACACACACACTGTGCTCATACATACACACAACACACTGTGCTCATACATACATACACACACACACTGTGCTCATACATACACACACACTGTGCTCATACATACACACACACTGTGCTCATACATACACACACACTGTGCTCATACATACACACACACACACACTGTGCTCATACACACACACACACTGCTCATACATACACACACTGTGCTCATACATACACACACACACTGTGCTCATACATACACACACACTGTGCTCATACAAACACACACACTGTGCTCATACATACACACACACACACTGTGCTCATACATACACACACACACTGTGCTCATACATACACACACACTGTGCTCATACATACACACACACTGTGCTCATACAAACACACACACTGTGCTCATACATACACACACACTGTGCTCATACATACACACACACACACTGTGCTCATACATACACACACACTGTGCTCATACATACACACACACACACTGTGCTCATACATACACACACACACACTGTGCTCATACATACACACACACACACACTGTGCTCATACATACACACACACTGTGCTCATACATACACACACACTGTGCTCATACACACACACATTGTGCTCATACATACACACACATTGTGCTCATACACACACACACACACTGTCCTCATACATACACACACACACACTGTGCTCATACATACACACACACTGTCTCATACATACACACACACACACACACTGTCCTCATACATACACACACACACTGTGCTCATACATACACACACACACTGTGCTCATACACACACACTGGTGCTCATACACACACACACTGTGCTCATACATACACACACACTTATGTGCTCATACAACACACACACTGTGCTCATACACACACACACACACACTGTCTCATACATACACACACACTGTGCTCATACATACACACACATTGTGCTCTACATACACAATCACACACACTTGTGCTCATTACATACACCGAACACACACACCCTGTCCTCATAACACTACACACACACACTCACACTGTGCTCATACAACACACACACCACTGTCCTCATACATACCACACACTGTGCTCATACACACACCACACTGTGCTCATACATACACACACCTCGGTCCTCATACATAACACACACCACTGTGGCTCATACAACACACACACACTGTCCTCATACCATACACACACAACCACACACACTGTCCTACATACATACACACACACACTGTGCTCATACATACACACACACACTGTGCTCATACACACACACACACTGTGTCCTACATAACACACACACTGTGCTCATACATACACACACACCTGTGCTCATACACCACACAACACATGTGCTCCTATACATACACAAACACACACACTGTGCTCATACATACATACACACACACACACACTGTGCTCATACACACACACACACTGTCCTCATACATACACACACACTGTGCTCATACATACACAAACACTGTCCTCATACATACACACACCCTGTGCTCATACACACACACACACACTGTGCTCATACATACACACACACTGTGCTCATACACACACACACACACTGTGCTCATACATACACACACACACACTGTGCTCATATACACACACACTGTGCTACATACACACACACACTGTGTCATCATACACACACACACACTGTGCTCATACATCACACACCTGTCCTCATACATACACACACACTGTCCTCATACACACACACACACACT
Source organism: Discoglossus pictus (assembly GCA_027410445.1). Taxonomy (NCBI): domain Eukaryota; kingdom Metazoa; phylum Chordata; class Amphibia; order Anura; family Alytidae; genus Discoglossus; species Discoglossus pictus. The sequence continues at coordinate 4,317 of JAPZIH010000337.1, forward strand.
GTGCTCATACATACAAACACACACACTGTGCTCATACATACACACACACTGTGCTCATACATACACCACACACACTGTGCTCATACATACACACACACTGTGCTCATACATACACACACACTGTGCTCATACATACACACACACTGTGCTCATACATACACACACACTGTGCTCATACATACACACACACACTGTGCTCATACACACACACACACTGTGCTCATACATACACACACACACTGTGCTATACACACACAACACACACACTGTGCTCATACATACACACACCCTGTGCCTCATACATCACAACCACACACTCACTGTGCTCATACATACACACACCACTGTGCTCTTTACTTACATCACACACACACACTGTGCTCATACATACACACACACACACTTTGCTCATACAATACACACACACACTGTGCTCCATACATACACACACACTGTGCTCATACATACACACACACACTGGTGCTCATACATACACACACACTGTCCTCATACATACACACACACACACTGTGCTCATACACACACACACACACTGTGCTCATACATACACACACACTGTGCTCATACATACACACACACTGTGCTCATACATACACACACACTTGTGCTCATACATACACACACACTGTGCTCATACATACACACACCACTGTGCTCATACATACACACACACTGTGCTCAAACATACACACACACTGTGCTCATACATACACACACACTGTGCTCATACACACACACACACTGTGCTCATACATACACACACATGTGCTCATACACACACACACACACTGTCCTCATACATCACACACATTGTGCTCATACACACACACACACTGTCCTCATACATACACACACACACACTGTGCTCATACATACACACACACTGTGCTCATACACACACACACTGTGCTCATACACACACACACTGTGCTCATACATACACACACACTGTGCTCATACACACACACACACTGTCCTCATACATACACACACACACTGTGCTCATACACACACACACTGTGCTCATACACACACACACTGTGCTCATACACACACACACTGTGCTCATACATACAACACACACCCTGTCCTCATACATCACACCACACACTGTCCTCACCAACAACACACACTGTCTCATACATACACACACACTGTGCTCATACATACACAAACACTGTCCTCATACATACACACACACTGTCCTCATACACACACACACACACTGTGCTCATACATACACACACTGTGCTCATACATACACACACACACACACTGTGCTCATACATACACACACACACACTGTGCTCATACATACACACACACTGTGCTCATACATACACACACACACACTGTGCTCATACATACACACACACACACTGTGCTCATACATACACACACCCTGTCCTCATACATACACACACACTGTCCTCATACACACACACACACACTGTGCTCATACATACACACACACACTGTGCTCATACATACACACACACTGTGCTCATACATACACACACACTGTGCTCATACATACACACACACTGTGCTCATACATACACACACACTGTGCTCATACATACACACACACTGTGCTCATACATACACACACACTGTGCTCATACATACACACACACACACACTGTGCTCATACACACACACACACTGTGCTCATACATACACACACACTGTGCTCATACAAACACACACACTGTGCTCATACATACACACACACTGTGCTCATACATACACACACACACACTGTGCTCATACATACACACACACACTGTGCTCATACATACACACACACACACACTGTGCTCATACATACACACACACACACACACTGTGCTCATACATACACACACACACACTGTGCTCATACATACACACACACTGTGCTCATACATACACACACACTGTGCTCATACATACACACACATTGTGCTCATACATACACACACATTGTGCTCATACACACACACACACTGTCCTCATACATACACACACACACACTGTGCTCATACACACACACACACTGTGCTCATACATACACACACACTGTGCTCATACATACACACACACTGTGCTCATACATGCACACACATTGTGCTCATACATACACACACACTGTGCTCATACATACACACACACTGTGCTCATACATACACACACACTGTGCTCATACATACACACACATTGTGCTCATACATACACACACATTGTGCTCATACACACACACACACACTGTCCTCATACATACACACACACACACACTGTGCTCATACATACACACACACACTGTGCTCATACACACACACACTGTGCTCATACACACACACACTGTGCTCATACATACACACACACTGTGCTCATACATACACACACACTTTGCTCATACACACACACACACTGTGCTCATACATACACACACACTGTCCTCATACATACACACACACTGTGCTCATACATACACACACATTGTGCTCATACATACACAAACACACACACTGTGCTCATACATACACAAACACACACCCTGTCCTCATACATACACACACACACACACTGTGCTCATACACACACACACACTGTCCTCATACATACACACACTGTGCTCATACACACACACACTGTGCTCATACATACACACACACTGTCCTCATACATACACACACTGTGCTCATACACACACACACACTGTCCTCATACATACACACACACACACACACTGTCCTCATACATACACACACACACTGTGCTCATACATACACACACACACTGTGCTCATACACACACACACTGTGCTCATACACACACACACACTGTGCTCATACATACACACACACTGTGCTCATACATACACACACACTTTGCTCATACACACACACACACTGTGCTCATACATACACACACACTGTGCTCATACACACACACACATTGTGCTCATACATACACAAACACACACACTGTGCTCATACATACACAAACACACACCCTGTCCTCATACATACACACACACACACACTGTGCTCATACACACACACACACTGTCCTCATACATACACACACACTGTGCTCATACATACACAAACACACACACTGTGCTCATACATACACAAACACACACCCTGTCCTCATACATACACACACACACACACTGTGCTCATACACACACACACACTGTCCTCATACATACACACACATTGTGCTCATACATACACAAACACACACACTGTGCTCATACATACACAAACACACACACACACACTGTCCTCATACATACACACACACTGTCCTCATACACACACACACCCTGTCCTCATACATACACACACACACACACACACACTGTCCTCATACATACACACACACTGTCCTCATACACACACACACACTGTGCTCATACATACACACACACTGTCCTCATACATACACACACACTGTCCTCATACACACACACACACTGTGCTCATACACACACACACACACACACACTGTGCTCATACATACACACACACTGTCCTCATACACACACACACTGTCCTCATACACACACACACACACTGTGCTCATACACACACACACACTGTGCTCATACACACACACTGTGCTCATACACACATACTGTGCTCATACACACACACACACTGTGCTCATACATACACACACACACTGTGCTCATACATACACACACACTGTGCTCATACATACATACACACACACTGTGCTCATACATACACACACACTGTGCTCATACATACACACACACTGTGCTCATACATACACACACACTGTGCTCATACATGCACACACATTGTGCTCACACACACACACACACTGTGCTCATACATACACACACACTGTGCTCATACATACACACACACTGTGCTCATACATACACACACATTGTGCTCATACATACACAAACACACACCCTGTCCTCATACATACACAAACACACACCCTGTCCTCATACATACACACACACACACACTGTGCTCATACATACACACACACTGTCCTCATACATACACACACACTGTGCTCATACATACACACACATTGTGCTCATACATACACAAACACACACACTGTGCTCATACATACACAAACACACACCCTGTCCTCATACATACACACACACACACACACTGTGCTCATACACACACACACACTGTCCTCATACATACACACACTGTGCTCATACATACACACACACTGTCCTCATACATACACACACACTGTGCTCATACACACACACACACTGTGCTCATACATACACACACATTGTGCTCATACATACACAAACACACACACTGTGCTCATACATACACAAACACACACCCTGTCCTCATACATACACACACACACACACTGTGCTCATACACACACACACACTGTCCTCATACATACACACACTGTGCTCATACATACACACACACTGTGCTCATACACACACACACACTGTCCTCATACATACACACACACTGTGCTCATACATACACACACACTGTGCTCATACATACACACACATTGTGCTCATACACACACACACACTGTCCTCATACATACACACACACTGTGCTCATACATACACACACACTGTGCTCATACACACACACACACTGTCCTCAGACATACACACACACTGTGCTCATACATACACACACACTGTCCTCATACATACACACACACTGTGCTCATACATACACACACACTGTGCTCATACATACACACACACTGTGCTCATACATACACACACACTGTGCTCATACATACACACACATTGTGCTCATACATACACAAACACACACACTGTGCTCATACATACACAAACACACACCCTGTCCTCATACATACACAAACACACACCCTGTCCTCATACATACACACACACACACACACACACTGTGCTCATACACACACACACACTGTCCTCATACATACACACACTGTGCTCATACATACACACACATTGTGCTCATACATACACAAACACACACCCTGTCCTCATACATACACACACACACACACTGTGCTCATACACACACACACACTGTCCTCATACATACACACACTGTGCTCATACATACACACACTGTGCTCATACATACACACACACTGTGCTCATACATACACACACACACACACTGTGCTCATACATACACACACACACACTGTGCTCATACCCACACACACACTGTGCTCATACATACGCACACACACACAAACACACCCTGTCCTCAGACATACGCACACACCCTGTCCTCAGACATACGCACACACCCTGTCCTCAGACATACGCACACACCCTGTCCTCATACATACACACACACACACCCTGTCCTCATACATACATACACGCACACACACACACACTGTCCTCATATACACACACACTGTGCTCATACATACACAAACACACACCCTGTCCTCATTCATACATACATATACACACACTGTGCTCATACATACACACACACACACACTGTGCTCATACATACACACACACTGTGCTCATACATACGCACACACACACAAACACACCCTGTCCTCATACATACGCACACACCCTGTCCTCAGACATACGCACACACCCTGTCCTCAGACATACGCACAAACCCTGTCCTCATACATACCCACACACCCTGTCCTCATACATACATACAAGCACACACACACTCACTGTCCTCATACATACACACACGCACACACTCACACCCTGTCCTCATACATACATACACACACACACCCTGTCCTCATACATACATACACACACACACCCTGTCCTCATAAACACACACACACACCCTGTCCTCATACATACAAACACACACCCTGTCCTCATACCGCAGTACTGTTTCACGGTTACTGCCGATCTTCAGTATGGTGTGAGTGCCTGGTTTGTGTGTTGAACGGCAGTAACCGTGAAACAGTACTGTATGTGGTTAAGTGACCTGGTTTGTGAAAAATCCATCCGTTGCTATGTCTAAAACTGTGAAATACAGTAAGCATATGCTTTAAAGGAGCCATGTTTAAAATGGTTTGGATTGACAGAGTGATGGTGCATTATGTGGCCTCATTTGCATGTCCCGCCCAGTTTTCCCAGATTGCAGTGCATATACTGTGTTTCTGAGAAATTTGAGCAGGAAATAAGTTTTTATAAACTTATTTCTAGACATTCAAGTGGAATCACTAATGTACTATTCCTTATTTGTACTACTGTACTTTATACGGTGGAGGGCTTCTATCACTCTTAGCCCACCATATGTGAAATAATTGCTGTATATATATATATATATATATATATATATATATATTTATCCATAATCATGAATGTTAGAGGTTACAAGACATTTTTGTAATGAGATAAAAATTCTATATCTACATTAAGGCCTGAGTTATTACTGTTAAAATAGATTAAAATAGATAAAAAATAGACAAAATAGTATTGCCTCTGACTCAACAAAGAGAGGAAGCTCTCGAAAGCTCGTTATGAAACCTATGAATATGTCTGTCCAATAAAAAAGGTATAACTATATACTGCAATACTCTGATTATTTATTCACGGCTACCTCACTTTTCATATATATATATATGAATGAGATAATATATTTAGTGTAGTGGACCCAACACCAGACCGCCCCTCCCCCCACCCCCTCAGGACCCCCTGGTATTCTTCTCCTACCTGCTCAACGGATTCCCTGCCCAGGCAAAAAAACAAGCGCAAGCAGGGGAAGAATATGAAGATCTGTAAGATGTGGGTGCGCAGATGGTGCAGGGGCTTAGTGCGCCAAGGGCCCTGTATTACTATTACTTCAAAAGATTGAATTAAATATAATAATATATATCATAAAAATAATAATATAAGATATAAAATGATACCAACTCTGACCTTGTGTAGTGACCCCGTATTTACTAATGGATTTATACCTGTAAATAATGGAGTAACAGCTTCTTGAACGATGATTCTAAATAAAAAAATGTACAGTCCTGAATCTCATCAGTGAGTGTCATGGGTCTGGGAAGAATAGAGAACTAGAAGAGAACAAACAAAAACAGATACTAAAGCCATTTTGTTGTTGTTATGTCATTCAGTCGTGTCTAACTGATATGAGGTCACATCATGGAGCCAGGACGGATGGTGGAATTAGCATATAACGGAGTAATAGAGACCGAGCTGGTGGGAGGGACTGGGAGGATGTAAGAAAGGTCCTTGTAGTTGTTGTAAAATGGTCACTATCAGGGATTATTTGGGACTAGGACAAAGAAGATAGTAAGTCCCTCGCTTATATCAGATAGTAAATCCCTCACACATATTAGATAGTAAATTCCTCACTTGTATCAGATAGTAAATCCCTCACTTATGTTAGATAGTAAATCCCTCACTCATATTTGATAGTAAATCCCACACTCATATTAGATAGTAAATCCTTCACTCATATTAGAAAGTAAATTCCTCACTTATATTAGATAATAAATCCCCCACTTATATTAGATAGTAAATCCCTCCCTCATATCAGATAGTAAATCCCTCACTTATATAAGATAGTAAATCCCTCACTCATATTTGATAGTAAATCCCGCACTCATATTAGATAGTAAATTCCTCACTTATATTAGATAGTAAATCCCCCCTTTATATTAGATAGAAAATCCCTCCCTCATATTAGATAGTAAATCCCTCACTCATATTAGATAGTAAATCCCCCACTTATATTAGATAGTAAATCCCTCCCTCATATTTGATAGTAAATCCCTCACTTATATTAGATAGTAAATCCCGCACTCATATTAGATAGTAAATCCCTCACTCATATTCGATAGTAAATCCCTCACTTATATTAGATAATAAATCCCTCACTTATATTTGATAGTAAATCCCGCCCTCATATTTGATAGTAAATCCCGCACTCTTATTAGATAGTAAATCCTGCCCTCATAATTGATAGTAAATCCTGCACTCATATTAGATAGTAAATCCTTCACTCATATTAGATAGTAAATTCCTCACTTATATTAGATAGTAAATCCCTCACTTATATTAGATAGTAAATCCCTCACTCATATTAGATAATAAATCCCCCACTTATATTAGATAGTAAATCCCTCACTCATATTAGATAGTAAATCCCTCACTCATATTAGATAATAAATCCCTCACTCATATTAGATAATAAATCCCTCACTCATATTAGATAGTAAATCCCTCATTAATATTTGATAGTAAATCCCTCACTTATATTAGATAGTAAATCCCTCACTCATATTAGATAGTAAATCCCTCACTCATATTTGATAGTAAATCCCTCATTTATATTAGATAGTAAATCCCTCACTCATATTAGATAGTAAATCCCTCACTCATAATAGATAATAAATCCCTCACTTATATTAGATTGTAAATCCCTCAGTCATATTAGATAATAAATCCCCCACTTATATTATATGGTAAATCCTGCCCTCATATTAGATAGTAAATCCCTAACTCATATCAGATAGTAAATCCCTCCCTCATATTAGATAGTAAATTCCTCACTCATATTAGATAGTAAATCCCTCACTCATATTATATAGTAAATTCCTCACCTCACTCATATTAGATAATAAATCCCTCACTTATATTAGATAGTAAATCCCTCACTCATATTAGATAATAAATCCCTCACTTATATTATATGGTAAATCCTGCCCTCATATTAGATAGTAAATCCCTAACTCATATCAGATAGTAAATCCCTCCCTCATATTAGATAGTAAATTCCTCACTCATATTAGATAGTAAATCCCTCACTCATATTATATAGTAAATTCCTCACCTCACTCATATTAGATAATAAATCCCTCACTTATATTAGATAGTAAATCCCTCACTCATATTAGATAATAAATCCCTCACTTATATTACATAGTAAATCCCCCACTCATATTAGATAGTAAATCCTGCACTTATATTAGATAGTAAATCCCGCACTTATATTAAATAGTAAATCCTGCACTTATATTAGATATTATATCCCGCACTTATATTAGATAGTAAATCCCTCACTTATATTAGATAGTAAATCCCTAACTCATATCTGATAGTAAATCCCGCACTCATATCAGATAGTAAATTCCTCACTCATATTAGATAGTAAATCCCTCACTCATATTATATAGTAAATTCCTCACCTCACTCATATTAGATAATAAATCCCTCACTCAAATTAGATAGTAAATCCCTCACTCACATTAGATATTAAATCCCTCATTCATATTAGATAGTAAATCCCTCACTCATATTAGATAGTAAATCCCTCACTCATATCAGATAGTAAATCCCTCACTCATATTAGATAGTAAATCCCTCACTTATATTAGATAGTAAATTCCTCACTTATATTAGATAGTAAATCCCCCACTTATATTAGATAGTAAATCCCCCCTTTATATTAGATAGAAAATCCCTCCCTCATATCAGATAGTAAATCCCTCACTTATATTTGATAGTAAATCCCGCACTCATATTAGATAGTAAATTCCTCACTTATATTAGATAGTAAATCCCCCACTTATATTAGATAGTAAATCCCTCCCTCATATTTGATAGTAAATCCCTCACTTATATTAGATAGTAAATCCCTCCCTCATATTAGATAGTAAATCCCTCACTCATATTCGATAGTAAATCCCTCACTTATATTAGATAATAAATCCCTCACTTATATTTGATAGTAAATCCCGCCCTCATATTTGATAGTAAATCCCTCACTCTTATTAGATAGTAAATCCTTCACTCATATTAGATAGTAAATTCCTCACTTATATTAGATAGTAAATCCCTCACTCATATTAGATAATAAATCCCCCACTTATATTAGATAGTAAATCCCTCACTCATTTTACATAGTAAATCCCTCACTTATATCAGATAGTAAATCCCTCACTCATATTAGATAATAAATCCCTCACTCATATTAGATAGTAAATCCCTCAATCATATTTGATAGTAAATCCCTCACTTATATTAGATAGTAAATCCCTCACTCATATAAGATAGTAAATCCCTCACTCATATTTGATAGTAAATCCCTCATTTATATTAGATAGTAAATCCCTCACTCATATTAGATAGTAAATCCCTCACTTATATTAGATAGTAAATCCCTCACTCATATTAGATAGTAAATCCCTCACTCATGTTAGATAATAAATCCCCCACTTATATTATATAGTAAATCCTGCCCTCATATTTGATAGTAAATCCCTCACTCATAATAGATAATAAATCCCTCACTTATATTAGATTGTAAATCCCTCAGTCATATTAGATAATAAATCCCCCACTTATATTAGATAGTAAATCCTGCCCTCATATTAGATAGTAAATCCCTAACTCCTATCAGATAGTAAATCCCTCCCTCATATTAGATAGTAAATTCCTCCCTCATATTAGATAGTAAATCCCTCACTCATATTATATAGTAAATGCCTCACCTCACTCATATTAGATAATAAATCCCTCACTTATATTAGATAGTAAATCCCTCACTCATATTAGATAATAAATCCCTCACTTATATTACATAGTAAATCCCCCACTCATATTAGATAGTAAATCCTGCACTTATATTAGATAGTAAATCCCGCACTTATATTAAATAGTAAATCCTGCACTTATATTAGATATTATATCCCGCACTTATATTAGATAGTAAATCCCTCACTTATATTAGATAGTAAATCCCTAACTCATATCTGATAGTAAATCCCGCACTCATATCAGATCGTAAATTCCTCACTCATATTAGATAGTAAATCCCTCACTCATATTATATAGTAAATTCCTCACCTCACTCATATTAGGTAATAAATCCCTCACTCAAATTAGATAGTAAATCCCTCACTCACATTAGATATTAAATCCCTCATTCATATTGGATAGTAAATCCCTCACTCATATTAGATAGTAAATCCCTCACTCATATTAGATAGTAAATCCCTCACTCATATCAAATAGTAAATCCCTCACTCATATTAGATAGTAAATCCCTCACTTATATTAGATAGTAAATTCCTCACTTATATTAGATAGTAAATCCCCCACTTATATTAGATAGTAAATCCCCCCTTTATATTAGATAGAAAATCCCTCCCTCATATCAGATAGTAAATCCCTCACTTATATTTGATAGTAAATCCCGCACTCGTATTAGATAGTAAATTCCTCACTTATATTAGATAGTAAATCCCCCACTTATATTAGATAGTAAATCCCTCCCTCATATTTGATAGTAAATCCCGCACTCATATTCGATAGTAAATCCCTCACTCATATTCGATAGTAAATCCCTCACTTATATTAGATAATAAATCCCCCACTTATATTATATAGTAAATCCTGCCCTCATATTTGATAGTAAATCCCTCACTCATAATAGATAATAAATCCCCCACTTATATTAGATAGTAAATCCTGCACTTATATTAGATAGTAAATCCCGCACTTATATTAAATAGTAAATCCTGCACTTATATTAGATATTATATCCCGCACTTATATTAGATAGTAAATCCCTCACTTATATTAGATAGTAAATCCCTAACTCATATCTGATAGTAAATCCCGCACTCATATCAGATAGTAAATTCCTCACTCATATTAGATAGTAAATCCCTCACTCATATTAGATAGTAAATTCCTCACCTCACTCATATTAGGTAATAAATCCCTTACTCAAATTAGATAGTAAATCCCTCACTCACATTAGATATTAAATCCCTCATTCATATCAAATAGTAAATCCCTCACTCATATTAGATAGTAAATCCCTCACTTATATTAGATAGTAAATTCCTCACTTATATTAGATAGTAAATCCCCCACTTATATTAGATAGTAAATCCCCCCTTTATATTAGATAGAAAATCCCTCCCTCATATCAGATAGTAAATCCCTCACTTATATTTGATAGTAAATCCCGCACTCGTATTAGATAGTAAATTCCTCACTTATATTAGATAGTAAATCCCCCACTTATATTAGATAGTAAATCCCTCCCTCATATTTGATAGTAAATCCCTCACTTATATTAGATAGTAAATCCCGCACTCATATTCGATAGTAAATCCCTCACTCATATTCGATAGTAAATCCCTCACTTATATTAGATAATAAATCCCTCACTTATATTTGATAGTAAATCCCGCCCTCATATTTGATATTAAATCCCTCACTCATATTTGATAGTAAATCCTGCTCTCTTATTAGATAGTAAATCCTGCCCTCATATTTGATAGTAAATCCCGCACTCATATTAGATAGTAAATCCTTCACTCATATTAGATAGTAAATTCCTCACTTATATTAGATAGTAAATCCCTCACTCATATTAGATAATAAATCCCCCACTTATATTAGATAGTAAATCACTCACTCATATTAGATAGTAAATCCCTCACTTATATCAGATAGTAAATCCCTCACTCATATTAGATAATAAATCCCTCACTCATATTAGATAGTAAATCCCTCAATCATATTTGATAGTAAATCCCTCACTTATATTAGATAGTAAATCCCTCACTCATATTTGATAGTAAATCCCTCACTTATATTAGATAGTAAATCCCTCACTCATATTAGATAGTAAATCCCTCACTCATAATAGATAATAAATCCCTCACTTATATTAGATTGTAAATCCCTCAGTCATATTAGATAATAAATCCCCCACTTATATTATATAGTAAATCCTGCCCTCATATTAGATAGTAAATCCCTAACTCATATCAGATAGTAAATCCCTCCCTCATATTAGATAGTAAATTGCTCACTCATATTAGATAGTAAATCCCTCACTCATGTTATATAGTAAATTCCTCACCTCACTCATATTAGATAATAAATCCCTCACTTATATTAGATAGTAAATCCCTCACTCATATTAGATAATAAATCCCTCACTTATATTACATAGTAAATCCCTCACTCATATTAGATAGTAAATCCTGCACTTATATTAGATAGTAAATCCCGCACTTATATTAGATAGTAAATCCCTCACTTATATTAGATAGTAAATCCCTAACTCATATTTGATAGTAAATCCCGCACTCATATCAGATAGTAAATTCCTCACTCATATTAGCTAGTAAATCCCTCACTCATATTACATAGTAAATTCCTCACCTCACTCATATTAGATAATAAATCCCTCACTCAAATTAGATAGTAAATCCCTCACTCACATTAGATATTAAATCCCTCATTCATATTAGATAGTAAATCCCTCAGTCATATTAGATAGTAAATCCCTCACTTATATTACATAGTAAATCCCTCACTCATATTAGATAGTAAATCCCTCAAATCCATGGCCTGTAACAATTGGTTCTGGTTACTGTTCACAGAGTAATGTGGAACAAAGCTGTGAGTTACAGGGACATTAACCTAAAACAGATAAGCACCTAATTACATTCCAATCATTGGTATAAAGGAACTATTTGGGTCTTAGTTGAAATAACATATCACAAAGACATCCTAACAGCAAAGATAAAGCTGGTTCTTATACAGATTATATTATAAAAGACATGCTTATAAGTCTCTGAAGATCTCTGCAGTGACATGATCACATGATCAGAAGACATGGGGGATAGAATACAAATACCACTGTATACATGGCTCCTTATAGGTATATGCGCACTGCATAGCATAGGATGGATTATACACAAGTTAGGAGACCTACCCACAGACAGTCACTGTTTCCATCTAATGGATCTCATCAGTGTGGGGTTGGATCATATCTTGTGCATTTGATTTTGGGGGAGCCATGTATAAACTAGTATTTAGATTAAGAAGTGAAAATGCATTGTGAACTGATTTGCATGCCCCTGCCCAGTTTCCCAGAGTGCAGTGCAATATCTGTATTTCTGTGAATTCTGAGAAGGAAATTATTATTTTTCTTATATTTAGACATTCAAATAGGAACACAAACATACTATTGCGCCCCATCACCCCCTAGACTGATTCTCACCATAGACTCCCCCTCCTCACATGGTCACATCCCATTACATTCTTACATCCCAAGTCACTTTCTCACATAATTATGACCATAGATGCTCTTCAGCCCTCCTGTCACAGGACCTAAACGCTACCACCTCCATCTCCAATGACATAGTCACTACCCCATCTTGCCTTAGAACTCGGGGAAACATGAGTCCTTGCCCATGGCTAAAGAAAAGCCTTTTCCCAACATGACCCTTTAAGCAGCCTAGGGTTACATATTTACCTGGCTTTACCCAGATCATAAGCTCCATCTTCACCCCGAGAGGAATCCGACCACAAATATATGTAACGGATCTACTGGCACCCCGACCGGGTACCTCCGTTGATTTACGCGTCCTAGTTTACGTCGAGGCCTACAAGCACCGCACCGGACACCACAACCACCACAGACTCCACAACCGCCGTAGCTTAACTGGAGCCTCACGAATAGCCGCTAGCCGCTGAACAGGAAAAGCACCCCAAGATGCTTACACTCCTGGCAGTCAGTCTGTAACAGCATACCATGAATCCCCCCAAGAACGAGACATAAGCTCTGTGTTTGAGGGTCAAGCAGTGAACTCTCTTGCTGGCACACCCAGCCTGGTTTTTATTACAGTCAGGTAAACAGAACACACCCAGGGGAAGGTATAAACAACCAATAACACAATAGTAACGCCCACAGTTTCCCTCCGCTCCTGCTTGGGAGATAATTGAGTTTATTACTGTATCTACTCAATTATCTCCCAGCTAAAACTTATAAATTTTTATCCATTTTTATAACTTTATGATTTTACATAGTACATAAATAAAACTTACATTTTTATGAACAACATAAATTGTGGAACAACATATTAAAAAATGGCATGAATCAGACCAGGGGTTCAAAAGTTAGTAAAAGTATCTTTTACCCATAACACACCGACATTTCACATATCCCCCATAGTTGGCCACACAATACACATATAGGGACAATAGGTGGGTCACACCTCCCTAAGGCTACCTGGCAACTTTGATACAATCAGACATGGATTAGATCATCCTTCTTTGCTCTTATGTCTGAGAATGAAAACACTTTATTCAATAGACTTCCTTATCTTATGAAGAGTCTCTGTAACAGGATTATCTCCCATGCCAAGGTCTGCACTAGTCTGGGCCAATATTCTGCAGAGCATAAAACAACATACATACAGTATAATATTAGGACCATATTTTAACCAAGAATTAAATAACCATAAAACAGGGTAAAACAGTGATGGGTTCCGTTACAATATATATATATATATATATATATATATATATATATATATATATATATATTCCATGTGTAGTGTGTGGCCCAGGTGTGTATATATATCCATGTGTAGTGTGTGGCTCAGGTGTGTATATATATATATCCATGTGTATTGTGTGGCCCAGGTGTGTATATATCCATGTGTAGTGTGTGGCCCAGGTGTGTATATATATATATATATATATATCCATGTGTAGTGTGTGGCCCAGGTGTGTATATATATATCCATGTGTTGTGTATGCCTCAGCTGTGTATATATATCCATGTGTAGTGTGTGGCCCAGGTGTGTATATATTTCCATGTGTAGTGTGTGGCCCAGGTGTGTATATATATCCATGTGTTGTGTGTGCCTCAGGTGTGTATATATATCCATGTGTAGTGTGTGGCCCAGGTGTGTATATTGTAACGGAGTTGGAATCATAAGTCCAATATCTCCGCTGGTGTACTGTAAAATATCCAAGAAGCACTGCGCAGTCTCACAAGCCCCATCCACCCATATTGGACGACACTCAATTGGGAGTCAAAGAATTCTGTCTTTATTTTGTTATGCAGAATTATATATACATCTCTTTCCACAGGCAATACACATCCCCCATATTTGGCCACACAATACACACTCCCCGGAGGCTACCTGGCTACTTTTATACAATAACAGACATTGATCAGATTATCCTTCTCTTTGTGCTATCTCTTCCAAATGTAAACACTTTACACAATAGGCTTTTCCTGCTACTAGGAGCCCCTGTAATAGGATTATCTATTAGGCTAGCAGACCAACATATCTACAGTATAGCAATGTGATCATATTTTAACCATAATAATTAAATAACCATAAAACAGGGTAAAACAGTGATGGGTTCCGTTACACATATATATATATATATATACATGTGTTGTGTGTGCCTCAGGTGTGTATATATATCCATGTATTGTGTGTGGCTCAGGTGTGTATATATATCCATGTGTTGTGTGTGCCTCAGGTGTGTATATATATCCATGTGTAGTGTGTGGCTCGGGTGTGTATATATATCCATGTGTAGTGTGTGGCTCAGGTGTGTATATACTGTATATATCCATGTGTAGTGTGTGGCCCAGGTGTGTATATATATATATATATATATATCCATGTGTTGTGTGTGCCTCAGGTGTGTATATATATATATCCATGTGTAGTGTGTGGCCCAGGTGTGTATATATTTCCATGTGTAGTGTGTGGCCCAGGTGTGTATATATATATATATATATCCATGTGTTGTGTGTGCCTCAGGTGTGTATATATATCCATGTGTAGTGTGTGGCCCAGGTGTGTATATATATCCATGTGTTGTGTTGCCCAGGTGTGTATATATATCCATGTGTAGTGTGTGCCCAGGTGTGTATATATATCCATGTATTGTGTGTGGCTCAGGTGTGTATATATATCCATTTGTAGTGTGTGGCTCAGGTGTGTATTTATATATCCATGTGTAGTGTGTGGCCCATGTGTGTATATATATCCATGTGTAGTGTGTGGCCCAGGTGTGTATATATATATCCATGTGCAGTGTGTGGCCCAGGTGTGTATATATATCCATGTGTTGTGTGTAGCCCAGGTGTGTATATATATCCATGTGTTGTGTGTGGCTCAGGTGTGTATATATATCCATGTGTAGTGTGTGGCCCAGCTGTGTATATATATCCATGTGGAGTGTGTGGCTCAGGTGTGTATATATATCCATGTGTAGTGTGTGGCTGAGGTGTGTATATATATATCCATGTGTAGTGTGTGGCTCAGGTGTGTATATATATCCATGTGCAGTGTGTGGCCCAGGTGTGTATATATATGCATGTGTAGTGTGTGGCCCAGGTGTGTATATATATCCATGTGTTGTGTGTGCCTCAGGTGTGTATATATATCCATGTGTAGTGTGTGGCCCAGGTGTGTATATATTTCCATGTGTAGTGTGTGGCCCAGGTGGGTATATATATCCATGTGTTGTGTGTGCCTCAGGTGTGTATATATATCCATGTGTAGTGTGTGGCTCGGGTGTGTATATATATCCATGTGTAGTGTGTGGCTCAGGTGTGTATATACTGTATATATCCATGTGTAGTGTGTGGCCCAGGTGTATATATATATATATCCATGTGTATTGTGTGGCCCAGGTGTGTATATATATCCATGTGTAGTGTGTGGCCCAGGTGTGTATATATATATATATATATATATATATATATATATATCCATGTGTTGTGTGTGCCTCAGGTGTGTATATATATATATCCATGTGTAGTGTGTGGCCCAGGTGTGTATATATTTCCATGTGTAGTGTGTGGCCCAGGTGTGTATATATATATATCCATGTGTTGTGTGTGCCTCAGGTGTGTATATATATCCATGTGTAGTGTGTGGCCCAGGTGTGTATATATATCCATGTGTAGTGTGTGCCCAGGTGTGTATATATATCCATGTGTAGTGTGTGGCCCAGGTGTGTATATATATCCATGTGCAGTGTGTGGCTCAGGTGTGTATATATATCCATGTGCAGTGTGTGGCTCAGGTGTGTATATATATCCATTTGTAGTGTGTGGCTCAGGTGTGTATATATATCCATGTGTAGTGTGTGGCTCAGGTGTGTATATATATATCCATGTGTAGTGTGTGGCTCAGGTGTGTATATATATCCATGTGTAGTGTGTGGCTCAGGTGTGTATTTATATATCCATGTGTAGTGTGTGGCCCATGTGTGTATATATATCCATGTGTAGTGTGTGGCCCAGGTGTGTATATATATATCCATGTGCAGTGTGTGGCTCAGGTGTGTATATATATCCATGTGTTGTGTGTGCCTCAGGTGTGTGTATATATATCCATGTGTAGTGTGTGGCCCAGGTGTGTATATATATCCATGTGTTGTGTGTGGCCCAGGTGTGTATATATATCCATGTGTTGTGTGTGGCCCAGGTGTGTATATATATCCATGTGTAGTGTGTGCCCAGGTGTGTATATATATCCATGTGTAGTGTGTGGCTCAGGTGTGTATATATATCCATGTGCAGTGTGTGGTTCAGGTGTGTATATATATCCATGTGCAGTGTGTGGCTCAGGTGTATATATATATCCATTTGTATTGTGTGGCTCAGGTGTGTATATATATCCATGTGTAGTGTGTGGCCCAGGTGTGTATATATATCCATGTGTTGTGTGTGCCTCAGATGTGTATATATATCCATGTGTAGTGTGTGGCCCAGGTGTGTATATGTATCCATGTGTAGTGTGTGGCCCAGGTGTGTATATATATCCATGTGTTGTGTGTGCCTCAGGTGTGTATATATATCCATGTGTAGTGTGTGTGCCTCAGGTGTGTATATATCCATGTGTAGTGTGTGGCCCAGGTGTGTATATATATCCATGTGTTGTGTGTGCCTCAGATGTGTATATATATCCATGTGTAGTGTGTGGCCCAGGTGTGTATATATATCCATGTGTAGTGTGTGGCCCAGGTGTGTATATATATCCATGTGTAGTGTGTGGCTCAGGTGTGTATATACTGTATATATCCATGTGTAGTGTGTGGCCCAGGTGTATATATATATATATATATCCATGTGTATTGTGTGGCCCAGGTGTGTATATATATCCATGTGTAGTGTGTGGCCCAGGTGTGTATATATATATATCCATGTGTTGTGTGTGCCTCAGGTGTGTATATATATATATCCATGTGTAGTGTGTGGCCCAGGTGTGTATATATTTCCATGTGTAGTGTGTGGCCCAGGTGTGTATATATATATATCCATGTGTTGTGTGTGCCTCAGGTGTGTATATATATCCATGTGTAGTGTGTGGCCCAGGTGTGTATATATATCCATGTGTAGTGTGTGGCCCAGGTGTGTATTTATATATCCATGTGTAGTGTGTGGCCCAGGTGTGTATATATATCCATGTGTTGTGTGTAGCCCAGGTGTGTATATATATCCATGTGTAGTGTGTGGCTCAGGTGTGTATATATATCCATGTGTAGTGTGTGGCCCAGCTGTGTATATATATCCATGTGGAGTGTGTGGCTCAGGTGTGTATATATATCCATGTGTAGTGTGTGGCTGAGGTGTGTATATATATATCCATGTGTAGTGTGTGGCTCAGGTGTGTATATATATCCATGTGCAGTGTGTGGCCCAGGTGTGTATATATATGCATGTGTAGTGTGTGGCCCAGGTGTGTATATATATCCATGTGTTGTGTGTGCCTCAGGTGTGTATATATATCCATGTGTTGTGTGTGCCTCAGGTGTGTATATATATCCATGTGTAGTGTGTGGCCCAGGTGGGTATATATTTCCATGTGTAGTGTGTGCCTCAGGTGTGTATATATATCCATGTGTAGTGTGTGGCTCGGGTGTGTATATATATCCATGTGTAGTGTGTGGCTCAGGTGTGTATATACTGTATATCTCCATGTGTAGTGTGTGGCCCAGGTGTATATATATATATATCCATGTGTATTGTGTGGCCCAGGTGTGTATATATATCCATGTGTAGTGTGTGGCCCAGGTGTGTATATATATATATATATATATCCATGTGTTGTGTGGTGCCTCAGGTGTGTATATATATATAATCCATGTGTTGTGTGTGGCCCCAGGTGTGATATAATATTTCCATGTGTAGTATGTGGCCCAGGTGTGTAATATATATATATCCATGTGTTGTGTGTGCCTCAGGTGTGTATATATATCCATGTGTAGTGTGTGGCCCAGGTGTGTATATATATCCATGTGTAGTGTGTGCCCAGGTGTGGTATAATAATCCTGGTATAGTTGTTGGCTCAGGTGTGTATATATATCCATGTGCAGTGTGTGGCTCAGGTGTGTATATATATCCATGTGTAGTGTGTGGCTCAGTGTGTATATATAGTCCATGTGTAGTGTGTGGCTCAGGTGTGTATATATATCCATGTGTAGTGTGTGTGCCTCAGGTGGTATTATATCCATGTGTAGTGTGTGGCCAAGGTGTGTATATATATCCATGTGTAGTGTGTGGCCCAGTGTGTATATATATCCATGTGTTTGTGTGCCTCAGATGTGTATATATATCCATGTGTAGTGTGTGGCCCAGGTGTGTATATATATCCATGTGTAGTGTGTGGCTCGGGTGTGTATATATATCCATGTGTAGTGTGTGGCTCAGGTGTGTATATACTGTATATATCCATGTGTAGTGTGTGGCCCAGGTGTATATATATATATATATCCATGTGTATTGTGTGGCCCAGGTGTGTATATATATCCATGTGTAGTGTGTGGCCCAGGTGTGTATATATATATATATATCCATGTGTTTTGTGTGCCTCAGGTGTGTATATATATCCATGTGTAGTGTGTGGCCCAGGTGTGTATATATTTCCATGTGTAGTGTGTGGCCCAGGTGTGTATATATATATATATCCATGTGTTGTGTGTGCCTCAGGTGTGTATATATATCCATGTGTAGTGTGTGGCCCAGGTGTGTATATATATATCCATGTGCAGTGTGTTGCCCAGGTGTGTATATATATCCATGTGTAGTGTGTGGCCCAGGTGTGTATATATATATATCCATGTGTTGTGTGTGCCTCAGGTGTGTATATATATATATCCATGTGTAGTGTGTGGCCCAGGTGTGTATATATATCCATGTGTAGTGTGTGGCCCAGGTGTGTATATATATATATCCATGTGTTGTGTGTGCCTCAGGTGTGTATATATATCCATGTGTAGTGTGTGGCCCAGGTGTGTATATATATATCCATGTGCAGTGTGTGGCCCAGGTGTGTATATATATCCATGTGTAGTGTGTGGCCCAGGTGTGTATATATATCCATGTGTAGTGTGTGGCCCAGGTGTGTATATATATATCCATGTGCAGTGTGTGGCCCAGGTGTGTATATATATCCATGTGTTGTGTGTAGCCCAGGTGTGTATATATATCCATGTGTTGTGTGTGGCTCAGGTGTGTATATATATCCATGTGTAGTGTGTGGCCCAGCTGTGTATATATATCCATGTGGAGTGTGTGGCTCAGGTGTGTATATATATCCATGTGTAGTGTGTGGCTGAGGTGTGTATATATATCCATGTGTAGTGTGTGGCTCAGGTGTGTATATATATCCATGTGCAGTGTGTGGCCCAGGTGTGTATATATATGCATGTGTAGTGTGTGGCCCAGGTGTGTATATATATCCATGTGTTGTGTGTGCCTCAGGTGTGTATATATATCCATGTGTAGTGTGTGGCTCAGGTGTGTATATACTGTATATATCCATGTGTAGTGTGTGGCCCAGGTGTATATATATATATATCCATGTGTATTGTGTGGCCCAGGTGTGTATATATATCCATGTGTAGTGTGTGGCCCAGGTGTGTATATATATATATATATATTATATATATATCCATGTGTTGTGTGTGGCTCAGGTGTGTATATATATATATATACATGTGTAGTGTGTGGCCCAGGTGTGTATATATTTCCATGTGTAGTGTGTGGCCCAGGTGTGTATATATATATATATATCCATGTGTTGTGTGTGCCTCAGGTGTGTATATATATCCATGTGTAGTGTGTGGCCCAGGTGTGTATATATATATCCATGTGTAGTGTGTGCCCAGGTGTGTATATATATCCATGTATAGTGTGTGGCTCAGGTGTGTATATATATCCATGTGCAGTGTGTGGCTCAGGTGTGTATATATATCCATTTGTAGTGTGTGGCTCAGGTGTGTATATATATCCATGTGTAGTGTGTGGCTCAGGTGTGTATATATATATCCATGTGTAGTGTGTGGCTCAGGTGTGTATATATATCCATGTGTAGTGTGTGGCTCAGGTGTGTATATATATATCCATGTGTAGTGTGTGGCCCATGTGTGTATATATATCCATGTGTAGTGTGTGGCCCAGGTGTGTATATATATATCCATGTGCAGTGTGTGGCTCAGGTGTGTATATATATATCCATGTGTAGTGTGTGGCTCAGGTGTGTATATATATATCCATGTGTAGTGTGTGGCTCAGGTGTGTATATATATCCATGTGTAGTGTGTGGCTCAGGTGTGTATATATATTTCCATGTGTAGTGTGTGGCTCAGGTGTGTATATATACCCATGTGTAGTGTGTGGCTCAGGTGTGTATATATATTTATCCATGTGTAGTGTGTGGCCCAGGTGTGTATATATATATATATATATATATATATCCATGTGTAGTGTGTGGCTCAGGTGTGTATATATCCATGTGTAGTGTGTGGCCCAGGTGTGTATATATATCCATGTGTTGTGTGTGCCTCAGGTGTGTATATATATCCATGTGTAGTGTGTGGCCCAGGTGTGTATATATATCCATGTGTTTGTGAGTGGGCCCAGGTGTGTATATATATCCATGTGTAGTGTGTGCCCAGGTGTGTATATATATATATCCATGTGTAGTGTGTGGCTCAGGTGTGTATATATATCCATGTGCAGTGTGTGGTTCAGGTGTGTATATATATCCATGTGCAGTGTGTGGCTCAGGTGTATATATATATCCATTTGTATTGTGTGGCTCAGGTGTGTATATATATCCATGTGTTGTGTGTGTATATATATCCATGTGTAGTGTGTGGCCCAGGTGTGTATATGTATCCATGTGTAGTGTGTGGCCCAGGTGTGTATATATATCCATGTGTTGTGTGTGCCTCAGGTGTGTATATATATATATCCATGTGTAGTGTGTGTGCCTCAGGTGTGTATATATATCCATGTGTAGTGTGTGGCCAGGTGTGTATATATATCCATGTGTAGTGTGTGGCCCAGGTGTGTATATATATCCATGTGTTGTGTGTGCCTCAGATGTGTATATATATCCATGTGTAGTGTGTGGCCCAGGTGTGTATATATATCCATGTGTAGTGTGTGGCCCAGGTGTGTATATATATCCATGTGTAGTGTGTGGCTCAGGTGTGTATATACTGTATATATCCATGTGTAGTGTGTGGCCCAGGTGTATATATATATATATATCCATGTGTATTGTGTGGCCCAGGTGTGTATATATATCCATGTGTAGTGTGTGGCCCAGGTGTGTATATATATCCATGTGTTGTGTGTGCCTCAGGTGTGTATATATATCCATGTGTAGTGTGTGGCCCAGGTGTGTATATATATCCATGTGTAGTGTGTGGCCCAGGTGTGTATATATATATCCATGTGTAGTGTGTGCCAGGTGTGTATATATCATGTGTTTGTGTGTGGCCCAGGTGTGTATATATCCATGTGTTGTGTGGCCTCAGGTGTGTATATATATCCATGTGTAGTGTGTGGCCCAGCTGTGTATATATATCCATGTGGAGTGTGTGGCTCAGGTGTTTGTATATATATCCATGTGTAGTGTGTGGCTCAGGTGTGTATATATATTCCATGTGTAGTGTGTTGGCCAGGTGGTATATATATCCATGTGCAGTGTGTGGCCCAGGTGTGTATATATGCATGTGTAGTGTGTGGCCCCAGGTGTGTATATATATCCATGTGTTGTGTGTGCCTCAGGTGTGTATTATATCCATGTGTAGTGTGTGGCCAGGTGTTGTATATATTTCCATGTGTAGATGTGTGGCCCAGGTGGGTATATATATCCATGTGTTGTGTGTGCCTCAGTGTGTATATATCCATGTGTAGTGTGTGGCTCGGGGTGTGTATATATATCCATGTGTTAGTGTGTGGCAGGTGTGTATATACTGTATATATCCATGTGTAGTGTGTGGCCCAGGTGTATATATATATATCCATGTGTAGTGTGTGGCCCAGGTGTGTATATATATCCATGTGTTGTGTGTGGCCCAGGTGTGTATATATATATATATATATATCCATGTGTTGTGTGTGCCTCAGGTGTGTATATATATCCATGTGTAGTGTGTGGCCCAGGTGTGTATATATTTCATGTGTAGTGTGTGGCCCAGGTGTGTATATATTATATATCCATGTGTTGTGTTGTGCCTCAGTGTGTATATATATCATGTGTAGTGTGTGGCCCAGGTGTGTATAATATCCATGTGTAGTGTGTGCCCAGGTGTGTATATATATCCATGTATAGTGTGTGGCTCAGGTGTGTATATATATCCATGTGCAGTGTGTGGCTCAGGTGTGTATATATATAACTATTTGTAGTGTGTGGCTCAGGTGTGTATATATATCCATGTGTAGTGTGTGGCTTAGGTAGGTGTGTATATATATATCCATGTGTAGTGTGTGGCTCAGGTGTGTATATATATCCATGTGTAGTGTGTGGCTCAGGTGTGTATATATATATCCATGTGTAGTGTGTGGCCCATGTGTGTATATATA
Source organism: Discoglossus pictus (assembly GCA_027410445.1). NCBI lineage: Eukaryota > Metazoa > Chordata > Amphibia > Anura > Alytidae > Discoglossus > Discoglossus pictus. The sequence continues at coordinate 29,000 of JAPZIH010000337.1, forward strand.
TCCTGTGTAGTGTGTGGCCCAGGTGTGTATATATATATCCATGTGCAGTGTGTGGCTCAGGTGTGTATATATATCCATGTGTAGTGTGTGGCTCAGGGTGTATATATATCCATGTGTAGTGTGTGGCTCAGGTATGTATATATATCCATGTGAAGTGTGTGGCTCAGGTGTGTATATATATTTCCATGTGTAGTGTGTGGCTCAGGGTGTATATATTACCCATGTGTAGTGTGTGGCTCAGGTGTG
>JAPZIH010000338.1:0-29248 GCA_027410445.1 Discoglossus pictus
CTCCTCTCATCCATCTCCAGTTATTAGGGTATTATACACCTCTCAGGTTGATCTCATCCATCTCCAGTTTTTAGGGTATTATACACCTCTCAGGTCTGATCTCATCCATCTCCAGTTATTAGGGTATTATACACCTCTCAGGTCTGATCTCATCCATCTCCAGTTATTAGGGTATTATACACCTCTCAGGTCTCCTCTTATCCATCTCCAGTTATTAGGGTATTATACACCTCTCAGTTCTGATCTCATCCATCTCCAGTTATTAGGGTATTATACACCTCTCAGGTCTGATCTCATCCATCTCCAGTTATTAGGGTATTATACACCTCTCAGGTATGATCTCATCCATCTCCAGTTATTAGGGTATTATACACTCTCAGGTCTCATCTATCCATCTCCAGTTATTAGGGTATTATACACTCTCAGGTCTGATCTCATCCATCTCCAGTTATTAGGGTATTATACACCTCTCAGGTCTGATCTCATCCATCTCCAGTTATTAGGGTATTATACACCTCTCCGGTCTGATCTCATCCATTGTCAGTTATTAGGGTATTATACACCTCTCAGGTCTCCTCTCATCCATCTCCAGTTATTAGGGTATTATACACCTCTCAGGTCTCATCTCATCCATCTCCAGTTATTACGGTATTATACACCTCTCAGGTCTGATCTCATCCACTCCAGTTATTAGGGTATTATATACCTCTATGGTCTCATCTCATCCATCTCCAGTTATTAGGGTATTATACACCTCTCAGGTCTCCTCACATCCATCTCCAGTTATTAGGGTATTATACACTCTCAGGTCTGATCTCATCCATCTCCAGTTATAGGGTATTATACACCTCTCAGGTCTGATCTCATCTATCTCCAGTTATTAGGGTATTATACACCTCTCAGGTCTGATCTCATCCATCTCCAGTTATTAGGGTATTATACACCTCTCAGGTCTCCTCTCATCCATCTCCAGTTATTAGGGTATTATACACCTCTCAGGTCTGATCTCATCCATCTCCAGTTATTAGGGTATTATACACCTCTCAGGTCAGATCTCATCCATCTCCAGTTATTAGGGTATTATACACCTCTCAGGTCTGATCTCATCCATCTCCAGTTATAAGGGTATTATACACCTCTCAGGTCTGATCTCATCCATCTCCAGTTATTAGGGTATTATACACCTCTCAGGTCAGATCTCATCCATCTCCAGTTATTAGGGTATATACACCTCTCAGGTCTGATCTCATCCATCTCAGTTATTAGGGTTTATACACCTCTCAGTGTCTCTCTCATCCATCTCCAGTTATTAGGGTATTATACACATCTCAGGTCTGATCTCATCCATCTCCAGTTATTAGGGTATTATACACCTCTCAGGTCTGATCTCATCCATCTCCAGTTATTAGGGTATTATACACCTCTCAGGTCTCCTCTTATCCATCTCCAGTTATTAGGGTATTATACACCTCTCAGGTCTCATCTCATCCATCTCCAGTTATTAGGGTATTATACACCTCTCGGGTCTGATCTCATCCATCTCCAGTTATTAGGGTTATTATACACCTCTCAGGTCTGATCTCATCCATCTCCAGTTATTAGGGTATTATACACCTCTCAGGTCTGATCTCATCCATCACCAGTTATTAGGGTATTATACACCTCTTAGGTCTGATCTCATCCATCTCCAGGTATTAGGGTATTATACACCTCTCAGGTCTGATCTCATCCATCTCCAGTTATTAGGGTATTATACACCTCTCAGGTCTGATCTCATCCATCTCCAGTTATTAGGGTATTATACACCTCTCAGGTCTGATCTCATCATCTCCAGTTATTATGGTATTATACACTCTCAGGTCTCCTCTTATCCATCTCCAGCTATTAGGGTATTATACACCTCTCAGGTTGATCTCATCCATCTCCAGTTATTAGGGTATTATACACCTCTCAGGTCTCCTCTCATCCATCTCAGTTATTAGGTATTATACACCTCTCAGGTCTGATCTCATCCATCTCCAGTTATTAGGGTATTATACACCTCTCAGGTCTGATCTCATCCATCTCCAGTTATTAGGGTATTATACACCTCTCAGTTCTGATCTCATCCATCTCCAGTTATTAGGGTATTATACACCTCTCAGGTCTCATCTCATCCATCTCCAGTTATTAGGGTATTATACACCTCTCAGGTCTGATCTCATCCATCTCCAGTTATTAGGGTATTATACACCTCTAGTTCTGATCTCATCATCTCCAGTTATTACGGTATTATACACTCTCAGGTCTGATCTCATCCATCTCCAGTTATTAGGGTATTATACCTCTATGGTCTCATCTCATCCATCTCCAGTTATTAGGGTATTATACACCTCTCAGGTCTCCTCACATCCATCTCCAGTTATTAGGGTATTATACACCTCTCAGGTCTCATCTCATCCATCTCCAGTTATTAGGGTATTATACACCTCTCAGGTCTGATCTCATCCATCTCCAGTTATTAGGGTATTATACACCTCTCAGTTCTGATCTCATCCATCTCCAGTTATTACGGTATTATACACCTCTCAGGTCTGATCTCATCCATCTCCAGTTATTAGGGTATTATATACCTCTATGGTCTCATCTCATCCATCTCCAGTTATTAGGGTATTATACACCTCTCAGGTCTCCTCACATCCATCTCCAGTTATTAGGGTATTATACACCTCTCAGGTCTGATCTCATCCATCTCCAGTTATTAGGGTATTATACACCTCTCAGGTCTGATCTCATCCATCTCCAGTTATTAGGGTATTATACACCTCTCAGGTCTGATCTCATCCATCTCCAGTTATTAGGGTATTATACACCTCTCAGGTCTCCTCTCATCCATCTCCAGTTATTAGGGTATTATACACCTCTCAGGTCTCATCTCATCCATCTCCAGTTATTAGGGTATTATACACCTCTCAGGTCTGATCTCATCCATCTCCAGTTATTAGGGTATTATACACCTCTCAGGTCTGATCTCATCCATCTCCAGTTATTAGGTACTTATACACCTGCTCAGGTCTCCTCTCATCCATCTTCCAGTTCTTAGGGTATTAATACACCTCTCAGGTCTGATTCTCATCCATCTCCAGTTATTAGGGTATTATACACCTCTCAGGGTTCTAGATCTCATCCATCTCCAGTTATTAGGGTATTATACACCTCTCAGGTCTCTCTCTTCTCCATCTCCAGTTATTAGGGTATTATACACTCTCTCAGGTCTCATCTCATCCATCTCCAGTATTAGGGTATTATACACCTCTCGGGTCTGATCTCATCCATCTCAGATATTAGGTATTATAACACCTCTCAGGTCTGATCTAATCCATCTCCAGTTATTAGGGTATTATACACCTCTCAGGATCTGATCATCTTCCATCCTACAGTTATCTAGGGTATATATACACCTCTTAGGTCTGATCTCATCCACTCCTGTATTAGGGTATTATACACCTCTCAGGTCTGATCTCATCCATCTCCAGTTTATAGGGTATTATTACACCTCTCAGGTCTGATCTCATCCATTCTCCAGTTATTAGGGTATTATACACCTCTCAGGTCTGATCTCATCCATCTCCCAGTTATTATGGTATTATTACACCTCTCAGGTCTCCTCTTATCCCATCTCCAGTTATTGGGTATTATACACCTCTCAGGTCTGATCTCATCCATCTCCAGTTATTAGGGTAATTATACACCTCTCAGGTCACCTCTCATCCATCTCCAGTTATTAGGGTATTATACACCTCTCAGGTCCTGATCTCATCCATCTCCAGTTTATTAGGGTATTATTACACCTCTCAGGTCTGATCTCATCCATCTCCAGTTATTAGGGTATTATACACCCTCTCAGGTCTGATACTCATCCATCTCAGTTATTAGGGTATATACTCCCTCATGGTACTTCCTCTTATCCCCATCTCCAGTTATTAAGGTATATACTCACCTCTCAGTTCTCGATCACATCCATCTACCAGTATTTAGGGTATTATACACCTCTCAGGTCTCCTCTTATCCATCTCCAGCTATTAGGGTATTATACACCTCTCAGTTCTGATCTCATCCATCTCCAGTTATTAGGGTATTATACACCTCTCAGGTCTGATCTCATCCATCTCCAGTTATTAGGGTATTATACACCTCTCAGGTCTTATCTCATCCATCTCCAGTTATTAGGGTATTATACACCTCTCAGGTCTTATCTCATCCATCTCCAGTTATTAGGGTATTATACTCCTCTCAGGTCTCCTCTCATCCATCTCCAGTCATTAGGGTATTATACACCTCTCAGGTCTGATCTCATCCATCTCCAGTTATTAGGGTATTATACACCTCTCAGGTCTGATCTCATTCATCTCCAGTTATTAGGGTATTATACACCTCTCAGGTCTCCTCTTATCCATCTCCAGTTATTAGGGTACTATACACCTCTCAGGTCTCCTCTCATCCATCTCCAGTTATTAGGGTATTATACACCTCTCAGGTCTGATCTCATCCATCTCCAGTTATTAGGGTATTATACACCTCTCAGGTCTGATCACATCCATCTCCAGTTATTAGGGTATTATACACCTCTCAGGTCTGATCACATCCATCTCCAGTTATTAGGGTATTATACACCTCTCAGGTCTGATCTCATCCATCTCCAGTTATTAGGGTATTATACACCTCTCAGGTCTTATCTCATCCATCTCCAGTTATTAGGGTATTATACACCTCTCAGGTCTGATCTCATCCATCTCCAGTTATTAGGGTATTATACACCTCTCAGGTCTGATCTCATCCATCTCCAGTTATTAGGGTATTATACACCTCTCAGGTCTCCTCTCATTCATCTCCAGTTATTAGGGTATTATACACCTCTCAGGTCTGATCTCATCCATCTCCAGTTATTAGGGTATTATACACCTCTCAGGTCTGATCTCATCCATCTCCAGTTATTAGGGTATTATACACCTCTCAGGTCTCCTCTCATCCATCTCCAGTTATTAGGGTATTATACACCTCTCAGGTCTGATCTCATCCATCTCCAGTTATTAGGGTATTATACACCTCTCAGGTCTGATCTCATCCATCTCCAGTTATTAGGGTATTATACACCTCTCAGGTCTCCTCTTATCCATCTCCAGTTATTAGGGTATTATACACCTCTCAGGTCTCATCTCATCCATCTCCAGTTATTAGGGTATTATACACCTCTCAGGTCTCCTCTCATCCATCTCCAGTCATTAGGGTATTATACACCTCTCGGGTCTGATCTCATCCATCTCCAGTTATTAGGGTATTATACACCTCTCAGGTCTGATCTCATCCATCTCCAGTTATTAGGGTATTATACACCTCTCAGGTCTGATCTCATCCATCTCCAGTTATTAGGGTATTATACACCTCTCAGGTCTGATCTCATCCATCTCCAGTTATTAGGGTATTATACACCTCTTAGGTCTGATCTCATCCATCTCCAGGTATTAGGGTATTATACACCTCTCAGGTCTGATCTCATCCATCTCCAGTTATTAGGGTTTATACACCTCTCAGGTTTCTCATCCATCTCCAGTTATTAGGGTATTATACACCTCTCAGGTCTGATCTCATCCATCTCCAGTTATTATGGTATTATACACCTCTCAGGTCTCCTCTTATCCATCTCCAGCTATTAGGGTATTATACACCTCTCAGGTCTGATCTCATCCATCTCCAGTTATTAGGGTATTATACACCTCTCAGGTCATCCATCTCCAGTTATTAGGGTATTATACACCTCTCAGGTCTGATCTCATCCATCTCCAGTTATTAGGGTATTATACACCTCTCAGGTGATCTCATCCATCTCCAGGTATTAGGGTATTATACACCTCTCAGGTCTGATCTCATCCATCTCCAGTTATTAGGGTATTATACACCTCTCAGGTCTCTCTTATCCATCTCCAGTTATTAGGTATTATACACCTCTCAGTCTGTCTCATCCATCTCCAGTTATTAGGGTATTATACACCTCTCAGGTCTGATCAACATCCATCTCCAGTTATTAGGGTTATATACACCTCTCAGTACTGATCTCATCCATCTCCAGTTATTAGGGTATTATACACCTCTCAGGTCCTGATCTCATCCATCTCCAGTTTATTAGGGTATTATACACCTCTCAGGTCTTATCTCATCCATCTCCAGTTATTAGGGTATTATACACCTCTCAGGTCTTATCTCATCCATCACATTTATTTAGGGTATTATACACCCTCTCAGGTCTCCTCTCACCCATCTCCAGTTCATTAGGGTATAATACACCTCTCAGGTCTTACTCTCATCCATCTCCAGTCATTAGAGGGTATTATACACCCTCTCAAGGTCTGATCTCACCATCTCCAGTTATTAGGGTATTATATCACCTCTCAGGTCTGATCTCATTCATCTCCAGTTATTAGGGTATTATACACCTCTCAGGTCTACCTCATATCCATCTCCAGTTATTAGGGGTATTATACACCTCTCAGGTCTCTCTCATCCATCTCCAGTTTATTAGGGTATTATACACCTCTCAGGTCTGATCTCATCCATCTCCAGTTTATTAGGGTATTATACACCTCTCAGGTCTGATCACATCCATCTCCAGTTATTAGGGTATAATACACCACTCAGGTCTGATCACATCCAATCTCCAGTTATTAGGGTATTAAACACCTCTCAGGTCTGCTCTTCATCCATCTCCAGTTATTAGGGTATTATACACCTCTCAGGTCTGTATCTCATCCAGTCTCCAGTTATTAGGGTATTATACACCTCTCAGGTCTGATCCTCATCCATCTCCAGTTATTAGGGGTATTATACATCCTCTCAGGTCTGATCTCATCCATCTCCAGTTATTAGGGTATTATACACCTCTCAGGTCTCCTTCTTCATTCATCTCCAGTATTAGGGTGTAGTATACACCTCTCGAGGGGTCTGATCTCATCCATCTCCAGTTATTAGGGTATTATACACCTCTCAGGTCTCATCTCATCCATCTCCAGTTATTAGGTGGGTATTATAACACCTCTCAGGTCTGATCTCATCCATCTCCAGTTATTAGGGTATTATACACCTCTCAGGTCTGATCTCATCCATCTCCAGTTATTAGGGTATTATACACCTCTCAGGTCTGATCTATCCATCTCCAGTTATTAGGGTATTATACACCTCTCAGGTCTCCTCTCATCCATCTCCAGTTATTAGGGTATTATACACCTCTCAGGTCTCTCTTATCCATCTCCAGTTATTAGGGTATTATACACCTCTCAGGTCTGATCTCATCCATCTCCAGTTATTAGGGTATTATACACCTCTCAGGTCTGATCTCATCCATCTCCAGTTATTAGGGTATTATACACCTCTCAGGTCTATCACATCCATCTCCAGTTATTAGGGTATTATACACCTCTCAGGTCATCTCATCCATCTCCAGTTATTAGGGTATTATACACCTCTCAGGTATGATCTCATCCATCTCCAGTTATTAGGGTATTATACACCTCTCAGGTCTCATCTCATCCATCTCCAGTTATTAGGGTAATTATACACCTCTCAGGTCTCCTCTCATCCAGTCTCCAGTTTATTAGGGTATTATACACCTCCTCAGGTCTGATCTCATCCATCTCCAGTTATTAGGGTATTATACACCTCTCAGGTCTGATCACATCCATCTCCAGTTATTAGGGTATTATACACCTCTCAGTTCTGATCTCATCCATGCTCCAGTTTATTAGGGGTATTATACACCTCTCAGGTCTGATCTCATCCATCTCCAGTTATTAGGGTATTATACACCTCTCAGGTCGTATCTCATCCATCTCCCAGTTATTAGGGGGTATTATACACCTCTCAGGTCTGATCTCATCCATCTCCAGTTATTAGGGTAATATACACCTCTCATGTCTGACTCTCATCCATCTCCAGTTATTAGGGTATTATACACCTCCTCAGGTCTGATCTCATCCATCTCCAGTTATTAGGGGTATTATACACCTCTCATGTTGATCTCATCCATCTCCAGTTATTAGGGTAGTTATACACCTCTCAGGTCTCATCTCATCCATCTCCAGTGTATTAGGGTATTATATCACCTCGTCGGGTCTGATTCTCATCATCTCCAGTTATTAGTGGTTATTATACACCTCTCAGGTCTGATCTCATCCATCTCCAGTTATTAGGGGGTATTATACACCTCTCAGTGTACTGATCTCATCGTTCACCAGTTATTAGGGTATTATACACCTCTTAGGTCTGATCTCAATCCATCTCCAGGTATTAGAGGTATTATACACCTCTCAGGTCTGATTCTCATCCATCTCCAGTTATTGAGGGTATTATACACCCTCTCAGGTCTGATCTCATCCATCGTCCAGGTTATGTATGGGGTGTATTATACACCTCATCAGGTCTTGGATCTCATCCATCTCGCAGTTATTATGGTATTATACACCTCTACAGGTGCCTCCTCGTTATCCATCTCCCAGCTATTAGGGTATTATACACCTCTCTAGGTCTGATCGTCATAGCCATCTCCAGTTAGTTAGGGTATTGTATACACCTCTCAGGTCTCCTCTCATCCATCTCCAGTCATTAGGGTATTATACACCTCTCAGGTCTGATCTCATCCATCTCCAGTTATTAGGGTATTATACACCTCTCAGGTCTGATCTCATCCATCTCCAGTTATTAGGTATTATACACCTCTCAGGTCTGATCTCATCCATCTCCAGTTATTAGGGTATTATACACCTCTCAGGTCTGATCTCATCCATCTCCAGTTATTAGGTATTATACACCTCTCAGGTCTCTCTTATCCATCTCCAGTTATTAGGGTATTATACACCTCTCAGTCTGATCTCATCCATCTCCAGTTATTAGGGTTTATACACCTCTCAGGTCTCTTATCCATCTCCAGTTATTAGGGTATTATACACCTCTCAGTCTGATCTCATCCATCTCCAGTTATTAGGTATTATACACTCTCAGGTCTGATCTCATCCATCTCCAGTTATTAGGGTATTATACACCTCTCAGGTCTCCTCTCATCCATCTCCAGTTATTAGGGTATTATACACCTCTCAGGTCTGATCTCATCCATCTCCAGTTATTAGGGTATTATACACCTCTCAGGTCTGATCTCATCCATCTCCAGTTATTAGGGTATTATACACCTCTCAGGTCTGATCTCATCCATCTCCAGTTATTATGGTATTATACACCTCTCAGGTCTCCTCTCATCCATCTCCAGCTATTAGGGTATTATACACCTCTCAGGTCTGATCTCATCCATCTCCAGTTATTAGGGTATTATACACCTCTCAGGTCTCCTCTCATCCATCTCCAGTTATTAGGGTATTATACACCTCTCAGGTCTCCTCTCATCCATCTCCAGTCATTAGGGTATTATACACCTCTCAGGTCTCCTCTCATCCATCTCCAGTTATTAGGGTATTATACACCTCTCAGGTCTGATCTCATCCATCTCCAGTTATTAGGGTATTATACACCTCTCAGGTCTCCTCTTATCCATCTCCAGTTATTAGGGTATTATACACCTTTCAGGTCTAATCTCATCCATCTCCAGTTATTAGGGTATTATACACCTCTCAGGTCTGATCTCATCCATCTCCAGTTATTAGGGTATTATACACCTCTCAGGTCTCCTCTTATCCATCTCCAGTTATTAGGGTATTATACACCTCTCAGGTCTGATCTCATCCATCTCCAGTTATTAGGGTATTATACACCTCTCAGGTCTCTTGTTATCCTTCACCAGCTCTGCTTTTTTTCCAATCAGTCTGTACTTTAAATTCAATCTTGGTAAATGTTTGAGAAACAAACAACCAATAAACCGTACAATGGAAGAAAAGCTCAAATATATAACAGGTACTGTGGATCCTCTATATTGTTCATTAATCCGTTCCTGAGGGACGAATTGGATGAAAATAGAATACATTTTTTCCGTAGGAATTACCCAGAATTGGAATAACCCGTTTGCCAGTTCCGAATCTGATGCATAAATAAATACAAATCTTCCCCTAACTTTCCTTTTAGTGAGGAGTGATGATGGAAGATGCTGAGGAGGAGCCGGGGAATTACTGTGTAGAAGGGAAGTCACCTTCCATTAAACATCAGGTAACTCCAGTTCCGGTGATTCAGGTCCCGATAACTCAGAAACACTCAATTCAGCAAAGAACGCGTCCAATGTTGTCTGTTTTTTTTTTGTGACTAATATTGGATTTTTAGATAAATATAGGATCAGTTTTTTTGCCTAATATTAGACTTAATGAATATAGGGGCTCATAAATAGAGAAGTTCCACTTTTTATAAGTAAGGGCTCACTGAATGCATATAAAAACACTTTCATACCAGGGTCCATTTTGGGCAGATCCTCACGGCTCATGAGTTTTCTTTCTTGGCTTTGTAACCTTCCTGGTGTTTTAAAATGTCTGAGATTCCAAGTGTTTGGGGCTGATGCTATCACATTTTAACTAGAGCACCCAGTCCCAGAGAACAGCTCTGAACCTCGGGAAGATAAGGGATTTTGTGCTGCAGTTAGATGCAGATAATTTACTGATACAGACCATGGGGGGGGGGGGGGGGGGGGGGGGAGTAACACAAATACATTTATTAACTGGTACAGAATGTTTCACAAGGGCGTAGGAAGCAAAAAAAAAATATGTGGGGGATCAGAATTGTAATATATATGTGTGTGTATATATATATATATATATATATATATATATATAGTCAGGTCCATAAGTCCATGTCTCGCCCCGCCCCTTCGGAGGTGTGGCTCTGCAGCTTGCCCCACCTCTTCCTGAGGCGGGCTCTGAAGCCTTATAAGCACTTCCTGTTGGGACCTCACAGTCAGTCCATTTATGGTTTCATACATGCAGGATGATTTTCAACTTGCTCACTGTTACAGGTTCTGATTTTCTTTGCTACATATCTTTCAGCCCATTACTGCCCTTTTTGGCCCTTTTCCTATCTATAAGGGTGTTACTATCACTGGCTTTCTCCTTACAATACTATGTTACAAGGTAAGCTTTCTGCTCATTGTGGCTTTCCGGCCCCTTTTCCTGTCTACAAGGGCATCAATACCACTGGCTTCTCATCACATCACCATTTTCCCAGGTTAGGCTTTCTGCCTTTTGCCCTTTCCTGTCTGCAAGGGCATTGCTGTTAAACGTCTCTTCTGTGCCTAACCATGCAATGTTAATGTCAGATTTCCTGCTATGCTGTTTCTGTCTAATTTTCTGTGTCCGTAAGCGCATCCCCATTGCTGTAGAGCTATGGTTCCTCATGGTAAGTATTCCTGCGCTACATTAGGCTTTCTTATCAAATTACGGCCCCAAATCCACTAAATTGTCTTTATTAGTATCTGAGGCCATGCTTTGGCCTTTTTAAGCCATATTTTGTGGATTTCAGGCTAAATTTACAAACCTTCGAACTTTTTATAAGTCCAAATCAACCTACTCTCTACAACTCCTAAACCGGTCCACCTCGTTCATGCATCCAAATCGGCCTTCACATGCCTCGTTTAACATTACATCTTCATAAACCTCTCCACTCTCTCCTCTACTTCACTCGGCCCTCTAAGCAGGCCATGTAGGACGTAGCCATAGGCCACATTTCAGCTACATGAGGTAAGGGGGCCTCATTCACCAAACACACTTACATTTCACTCTTCTTACATGTCATAAATCCGCCTACGTAAGACACTACCACTGGTTGGCTCTCAGGCACACCCTTTGGCAGCTCGTCACCGTAGGAGAGAGACCCTCTCACAACTATCACCTGTTACCTGAACATATGGCCCCTTCATCCCGCCCCTTTCTGCTTATTGCTTCCTTTTGCCCTTTCCTGTCTGTCTGCAAGGGCATTGCTGTTAAACGTCTCTGCTTCCCTTAACCCTGCAATGTTAATATGTCAGATTTCCTGCTTTTTCATTACCTAAATAAATATATATATATATATATATATATATATATATATATATATATATATATATAATGTTGTTGTTGGTTAGTCCTTCAGTCGTGTCCAACTCTCGGTGACCATATGGATGCAGCACGCCAGTCACATCTTGCGTCTGGTTATGCTCATCCATATAGTTTTCTTGGCAAAGATTATGGAGTGAGTTGCCAGTTCCCTTCTCCAGTGGTCTTCGATTTGTCTGACCTCTCTGTTATGACCTGTCCATCTCGGGTGAACGTACATGGTGTGTGTGTGTTGTGGTATGTTTACTCTCATAGATCGGCACATCGATACAGGCTGGGCACAAGGGTTTGCTTATGGCATGTATAGAACAACAGGGACCCATCACTTCCCAGTAGTCTCCCCCTCATCTCTTGTCCCTTTGGCTGCTGAATTCATGTTAAAGCTGGGTCTCCCAAGATGATGCGAGAATCTTGTGAGACCTGGTTTTCAGGGGAATACAGCAGCTAAAGGCACAAGAGGTGAGGGGGAGACTACTGGAAAATGTGAAGGAGGTGAGGGAATATGTCCCCCCGCTTCCTACGCCCTTGGTGGTACATACATAGCACATTTGTGTTCACATTGCACATCTATAAATACGTTTTAAAAAAAAATCTGTAACAGCAAATAACTGTCTTCAAAGCTCAACAGAGCAGATGAATATAATGTTGTGAGTCCTATATTATAAATAGATAAAATGTTGGGATATACAGTGCCTTGCAAAAGTATTCACCCCCTTGGCATTTTTCGTGTTTTGTTGCCTCATAACATGGATTGTTTGAGGATTTGCATCATTTATTTTACAGAACATGTCACAACTTTGAAGATGTGTATTTTTTTTTTTTTTTACTGTGAACCAAATAACAAATAGGACAAAATAACAGAAAAAGTCACTGTGCATAACTATTCACCCCCCTAAAGTCAATACTTTGTAGAGACACCTTTTGCTGCAATCACAGCTCCAAGTCACTTTGGATAAGTCTCTATGAGCTTGCCACATCTTACCACTGGGATTTGTGCCCATTCCTCCTTGCAAAACTGCTCCAGCTCCTTCAAGTTGGATGGTTTGCGCTTGTGACCAGCAATCTTTAAGTCTGACCACAGATTTCCTATTGGATTGAGGTCTGGGCTGTGACTCGGCCATTCCAACACATTTACATGTTTCCCCTTAAACCCCCCAAGTGTTGCTTTAGCCATGTGTTTGGGGTCATTGTCCTGCTGGAAGGTGACCCTCCGTCCTAGCCTCAAATCACGCACAGAGTGGGGCAGGTTTTGCTCAGGAATATCCCTGTATTTAGCACCATCCATCTTTCCCTCAACTCTGACCAGTTTCCCAGTCCCATCCCCATAGCATGATGCTGCCACCGCCATGTTTCACTGTGGGGATGGTGCTCTTTGGGTGATGTGATGTAACAGACATAGTCTCATCAGACCAGAGCACCTTCCTCCATACATTTTGGGAGTCTCCCACATGCCTTTTCGCAAACTCAAAACATGCCATTTTGATTTTTGCTGAAAGTAATGGCTTTCTTCTGGCCACTCTGCCATAAAGCCCAACTCTATGGAGCGTACAGGTTATTGTCGTCCTATGTACAGATACTCCAGTCTCTGCTGTGGATCTCTGCAGCTCCTCCAGGGTTACCTTAGGTCTCTGTGCTGCCTCTCTGATTAATGCCCTCCTTGCCCGGTCCGTGAGTTTTGGTGGGTGGCCGTCTCTTGGCAGGGTTGCTGTTGTGCCATGTTCTTTCCATTTGGTTATGATAGATTTAATGGTGCTCCTGGGGATCATTAAAGATTAGGATATTTTTTTATAACCTAACCCTGACTTGTACTTCTCAACAACATTGTCCCTTACTTGTTTGGAGAGTTCCTTGGTCTTCATGGCAGTGTTTGGTTAGTGGTGCCTCTTGCTTAGGTGTTGCAGCCTCTGGGGCCTTTCAAAAAAGTTGTGTATATGTAATGACAGATCATGTGAGACTTAGATTGCACACAGGTGGACATCATGTCACTAATTATGTGACTTCTGAAGGTAACTGGTTGCACCAGAGCTTTTTATGGGCTTCATAACAAAGGGGGTGAATACATACGCACATGCCAATTTTCTGTTTTCTTTTTCAAAAAATAGTTTTATGTATATATTTTTCTCATTTCACTTCACCAACTTTGACTATTGTGTTCTGATCCATCACATACAATTCAGATTAACAAAACATTGAATTTAAGGCTGTAATGTAACAAAATAGGTAAAAAGTCAAGGGGGGGTGAATACTTTTGCAAGGCACTGTATTTAGGTTCCTATATGATAAATAGATCAAATGTTGCGATGTCTTAAGGCCTAATGTTATAGGTTGTTCTATTCCCAATAGTGTAAAGGGTTTTCTTATCTGAACACACTGGGCCTGGATGGATATCTCTGTTGCTTGTGATTTATTAGATGTGATGGTGATTATTTTACATTACATTGCTAGCTATAAAGCCGAGTTTGGGAATCTTCTCTTCCTCTTAAGATTTTCTTGATCACAAAAACCTGGAATTTGGCTTTAAAGCTATGGTTTATTTTTCAAAAGTGCAGCGAGTCCATGTTTAACCCTTTCATCCCTGGTACATTTGAGTATCCATTGCCAAGTAATTACTTTGTAATGTTTCCTGGCATAGAAGGTGTTAACGCCGACTGCGCACAGAGCTGTGCAGTTGATTATTTTCCCAACACTTATAATGTTAGTGCTCAGTAATACAGGAAGAGCCCCGCTCCCCCCCAAACACATGCAAACCGTTACCTGCACATTGCCCCAAGCTCCCCTCCCTGTCCTCACCTCCACCAAATTTATACCCTCTCTATAACACTGGCCCCTGGGGGCCAGCCCTCCCAAACACTCACACGTAGCTATACGCACCCCACCACATCATGGCCAGAAATCACAAGCAGGCCCAAAATCGCTAAGCTCCATAGGGTCTGTGAGAGACAGAAACAAAGATAACAACTGTAATGGCCCATCTAAGCTGCCCATTCTATCTAAGTGTTTGGCTTATTGTAGTCTTATGCCACTTCCACTGGATGGCTGCTCCACGTATCTGTGACTCTGTACAGTAAGACCATTGCACATTACTCCTACACCTCTCAGTATTATCCCCTCTTGTCCTGGATTGTATTAACCCTTTGATACCTGCAGGTCTCTCTCACCCCCCCCCCCCCCCCATCTACACATTAATACCATGAAGTATTTTCCTTGTAAGTTTTGTCAGATCCCAAATTCTAAACAAATGATTGTTAGGAATGACGGGAACATAAGACAAGACGTGTGCCAGAAATAATACGGTAATGATGGAGATGATTCAGTCCACCCCCCCATAATATTGAGCTGGGGGCGGACGGTGACACCGACTACTGGAGCAGTAAAAAGTTACTTGTAGGTAAAACGCAAAACTTATGGAACCATTAAGCGCGGCCTGCGAGTATTACTGAGTCTGAAACTATCATTTTAATCACATGACTGAAAGTGCATGTTTCTTTAAATGTGTGTTGTTGTTTTTTTAAACATTGTTTTTATAAGTATAATGATACTGTTTAGTGCTATATATATATATATATACTCCCCTCCCCCCCCTCCTTCCTCTCCCCCCCCCCTTTCTTCTCTCTTCTTCTTAGCCTCTGATCAGCTCCTGCTGCTGATCAGAGGCTTGCAGCGCGTCTTATGCCTGTTTCTTGTACCGGCATATGCTAATGACGTGACGTGCTTGTGATGTTATTAGCATATGCCGGTTCCTGGCACAAGACACGCAGGAGCTGATCAGGGGCTAAGAAGACTTGAGGGGGGAAGAAGGAAGAAGATAGAAGGAAGGATAAGGGGGGAGGAGGAAGATGGGGGGGGAGCAATGGTGTGCTGAGGCAAACTCTGCAGCACTGGGCCCCCTCCACATCCTCCCTGCGGTAACCCCAAGTGTGGCTCGGGGTTACAGATTTAGGAATAGAAGATTAACCCCGAGTCACACTAGGGATTAGAGCTAGGAAGGTTAAAGGGCTGAGATGTGCATCCCTGTATTTCCTATGGGGACACAGTGAGATCTCAGGCCTTCACACCTCATCATAGTAAATACCCCCCACAGTCTTCAGATGTTGCTTGTGGTCAGCTCTTTAGGTCAATTAACATGAACCCAAAATGGGATGGAAAAATCTGCTTGGAATTTCCAAATAAAGACCAAAAAATCACTTTTACAAATAACTGCAGACGGAGACCATAAAGATAAATGAAGCACCGAGCGCGATGTAACGTAACGTCTTACTATATTACACAGAAACAATGTTACAGGAGAGAGAGACCCAACCACTGAGCTGATGTAACACGGCCATATTGTTTCTGCTTCGTACAGCGCTACGGAATATGTTGGTGCGCTACAAATAAGGGATAATAATAATAATAACCCCTGTACAGCGCTACGGAATGGGTTGGTGCGCTACAAATAAGCGATAATAATAATAATAATAATAACCCCTGTACAGCGCTACGGAATGGGTTGGTGCGCTACAAATAAGGGATAATAATAATAATAATAACCCCTGTACAACGCTACGGAATGGGTTGGTGCGCTACAAATAAGGGATAATAATAATAATAATAACCCCTGTACAGCGCTACGGAATATGTTGGTGCGCTACAAATAAGGGATAATAATAATAATAACCCCTGTACAGCGCTACGGAATGGGTTGGTGCGCTACAAATAAGCGATAATATTAATAATAATAATAACCCCTGTACAGCGCTACGGAATGGGTTGGTGCGCTACAAATAAGGGATAATAATAATAATAATAACCCCTGTACAACGCTACGGAATGGGTTGGTGCGCTACAAATAAGGGATAATAATAATAATAATAACCCCTGTACAACGCTACGGAATATGTTGGTGCGCTACAAATAAGGGATAATAATAATAATAATAATAACCCCTGTACAGCGCTACGGAATGGGTTGGTGCGCTACAAATAAGGGATAATAATAATAATAATAACAACCCCTGTACAGCGCTACGGAATATGTTGGTGCGCTACAAATAAGGGATAATAATAACCCCTGTACAGCGCTACGGAATATGTTGGTGCGCTACAAATAAGGGATAATAATAACCCCTGTACAGCGCTACGGAATGGGTTGGTGCGCTACAAATAAGGGATAATAATAATAATAATAATAATAACAACCCCTGTACAGCGCTACGGAATATGTTGGTGCGCTACAAATAAGGAATAATAATAATAATAACCCCTGTACAGCGCTACGGAATATGTTGGTGCGCTACAAATAAGGGATAATAATAATAATAATTCCTGTACAGCGCTAAGGAATATGTTGGTGCGCTACAAATTAGGGATAATAATAATAATAATTCCTGTACAGCGCTACAGAATGTGTTGGTGCGCTACAAATTAGGGATAATAATAACAATAACCCCTGTACAGCGCTACGTAATATGTTGGTGCGCTACAAATAAGAGATAATAATAATAATAACCCCTGTACAGCGCTACAGAATATGTTGGTGCGCTACAAATAAAGGATGATAATAATAATAATACATAAATCAGCCTGAAAGCTGTAAATCCCCCGCCACTGATCCCACTCCAGGCTCGGCAGTACTCGAGGGTTCGCTGCTTGCAGTAAATTACACATCGGGCTCATCACAAGTGGAACTCAATCATTTAAAGCAACATCAGACGGGAGGGGGTGCACGGCCTTGGCCCTGGATTTGTCGCTGAAACTTTACGTCTTGTTTGTCATTTCTATTCAAACAAATCTCTGGACGATGTTTCCTCTTCCTGGCAGATTAGGGTCCGGACCCCACCACGAGCGCAGGCTTTATCCACAATGTACTTTCATTGAGAAATGTTACTTGTATATAAAGTAGCTGAGCGGAGACCCCGCGTCCGGCACATCCGGGTCACATATCTGTTACTTTATATGCTAAAAACAAACATTTTACACATTTTCTAGGGGTGATGTTGACATGATATAATGTTTAGTAGATGTGGCCCACTGGGCTCTGCGCCACGTCTCACACACAGTAATTAGCAGCTCCTAATTGGCTAATAAAGCCCTTATCCCAGACTATTGTTGTAACCTGGAGAGCTCCAATGACTCAGATTAATTAGACAAGTCGCAGGACGACGAGGAGACAAACGAGTTTATTTCACTGAGTGCTAACGATAATAATCTGGGCTCTAATGTCTCCATATATCACACAAACATCATGACACTGCCACTGCCTCCATTAGTCTGGAAGGAAACGTAGCGCTAACCCCCGGGGCCATATTCACTAAGCTTTCCTGTGTACGGGGAAATAGACCCTGCAGCCACTGAAATGCTCAGAAAATCTATGGCAGTTGCAGCTGCCACATTTCCATTCTACAAATAAAAACTTCCTCAGCATTTTAAGCATCCTTCCACCTCAGGAAGCTGATCAGCAGAAAACAAATCGCAGCATAATTAAATATACACGGTATAGTATACTTTTTATATTCTGAAACATTTTGCCTGTTTTCAATTTATGGCTACAGCAGACTTTAGTTAATCTAGCCCAAACTCTCCATGATCACCCATGAGCTGGGGGCAATTCATCAAGGTCTCAGAAGTAAAGTCATCACCAAGACCCCCAACTAACACAGAGGATCTGACAGCAGAGGAGCATGGGAAGTGGGGGAGATTCGCTAAGCACTGCGGTGGTGGCCGTGCTATAACATATGGGTAAGACAGCCTCACCGAGCCCCATCACAGACCTGGCAGAGCTTAGGATCCTTTCCTGTTATGGTTACGGCACCAGTCTGACGCTGCAGTGCAGTGACCAACCGCTAGAGGGCGCTGTTGATATTCCAGTGCCATATGAGAGACAAGGCTTGGGTAAACTGTTAGGGTTAGGCTATCATTTTAAGCTGCAAAACATCTAGTGGTTGTGCCATAACAGGATAGAGCCAAGCTTAGTTAATGTTTCCCAATGGGGCATATTGCCTGAAGAAGAGAAGTGCTGTTGAATCAATTCATTTCTATGCAATTCTATAGGTCATATTTACTATCCCCCTTTAGTAGATATGCCCCAATACTTTACATGCCGTGCAAGTGGATCTTTAAGAATTTTTTGACTGAAAATAGCACTATTTAAGGACAATTATCTAACAGAAATGTCCCTATTTAAAGGCAAAGTTTCCATTTCTACCCAAATTGCAGTGTCCCTTCCTATATAGGGGTCTTCACCTGAGACTGGCCGGGACACATGGGGGGCCCTGGGATACCACCTTATATAGTACGGTATATCCCCTACTGGGCTGGCTCTACCACCTCTGCTGGGAGTCAGTTCCTTGTATCTGTAACACAACTAAATATTCACTGGAGCCGTAAGTGGATCAGATGCTGGTTCTACTTTCCCCTAATGTCTGCTCTTATTAGATTGTAAGTTCCTCAGCTCACTTATCCTGTTATTGCTGTGTAGGGTGACAGTGACACAAATCTGACTAGTACTAATTTGTGTTGATTTGGGGGAGCCGGGGAGAGATGAGAGGAAGGGGGGGTATGTACAACAATATACTGTAGCCCCCCTCACTCAGCGAGATCTCCCTTCTGTTTCCTATCAAGCCATTACAGCCCTTCACTGACACTCTCATGTGATTATTATAACCTTGTCAGAAAGTGTTACAAGTGTGAAAGTGGTCTGGGGGCCCCCTGGGGGGCTATCCCCTTCACTGCTGATGTGCATTGCAGCCTCACACAGGCAGGGAAGGGGTTAATGGTGTATAAACACTTTAACCCTCTCATTTCCAAAGCATATGTGGTTTGTAAGTACCTTGGTGGACTTTTGCCAGACATTACCGGGTGGGATTTGGTATAATAAAGGGAGGTGGGGTACTAATGATTCAGGGGTACAATGAGGGGGTCCGGACACTGGATAGATATGGATGGCTCTATAATAAGAGGGTACTGACTCCTCTAAGTGTGGACTGATTGTGGGTGAGAGATATAAAATCATAGGGTGGACCGATTGTGGGTGGAGGGTACGAGGGTCCGGACTATATAACTAAGAATGGGGCCTCCAAATAGAAGGCATCCCATAATTATCACCTCATTAATGTTTCTAATGTGTTGTTTGGGAGCCCACGTGACACCATGTGGGACACGTGCAGACCCCGGGCCTCCAGTGATGTCACAAACACAGGTATGAGGTCACACAGAGCACACAATGGACAAATCTTATTAGCAAACAAACAAAAGCATAAACTTTCATATGTAATTATTATTTACTCCGTGGCTTCACTTTGCTTTCTTTCCTGCTGTGTCACTGTAAACTAATGAACTTCCCTTTCATTCTGCTGAAAGCACTGACAGATGTAACTGCCACATTCCCATTGTGCAGATACTTCATGTGCATTCAAAGTATCCTCCTCCTCCAGAAGTTGATCAGCTGAAGTAAAAATGGTTATTACATAGCAGCATAACTGCATATAAAATTGTCTTGTATTGTAGCGCTATGCTGCATATTGTTATGTCACGGTCGTCCGAATCCTCCCATCAAGTGGAGGGGAATCACAGTGGTGAAGGGGTTAATAGGATGTTATGGGAATAAAGTGAAGGGGTTAATGGAATAGGAGAGTGGAATAAGATAGGAAATAACATTATATAGAATTAGCGACTTGCCCGTCAAGAAAATAGCCAGGGAATGCTGTATGCTGAGTACCTTGGGCGCTCATTGCGAGCCTCTCCTATGGTATTTTTATTTTTTATATATATATATATTTTTTTTTTTTTATAATAATTAATTAATAAATTAATATACTTTACCTATTTGTAATTAATATATCCAGCAACCAATATCCTGGAGAGCTAACAATCTGTTTTGATTTTCCTGCAGCACACAATGTACAGCTGGACTGTTGCTGACCTGAGGTGTAAGTGTCAGCAGTGTGGCAAGTGTGCCGTGTAAATAGGCTGCGTGCGCGAGGCCAAACTGTTTGTTTAGTTGGGTAAATCGCCATTTTAGAATGGTAATGTTAGTGTTGTGAAAAGGTGGCGATTGTGTATGCGTTACGCGGGTCTGGAGCATTTTCCGTGTTTCCTAATAGTTATTTTGTACCTCGTACGTTCCTGGGTAAAAGTCTTATGTACCTGGCGGTGTTATGCGTGCTTAAGGGTCTGGTAGCCTCGTTTTCGTTTTTTCGGCGGTAATTTTTTCTCTCGCTTAGGCGATTTTCGGGTGGTGAAACCGAAAATCCTACTTAAATTTGCGTGCAACCTCACTCCCGGATGTCCTGGCTGTCCCCCCGTGCTCTGCGTGATGTTTTTTGTATGTATTTTTTTTTTTTATTTGTTGTGTTTTTTCAATGTGCGCGGTTCGGCCATTTTAACGTTGTATGTTTTGTGGGACGTATTTCATTTTTGTGTAAGTGCTGGTTTCCTTCTCAAAGTGTTACGGGCCATAATTTTTGTTGGCGATTTTTTTTTTCAAAGTGTTACGCGTCTCGCACTGTGAATTGTGTATTTGAGTTTTCTGTTGATCTGTAGTCCCACTGGTCGTAGGTACTTGTGTGTACAATGGTGTGTACTAGTGATTGCTGGTGTACTATTGTGTACATTGTGTGATCCCTCCTGTGTACTCATGTGTACTGGTGTATGTACTGTGTGTGATCCCTCGTGTACAATGGTGTGTACTCGTGTATGCTGGTGTACTGTTGTGTACATTGTGTAATCGCTTCTGTGTACTGGTGTGTACATTGTGTGATCCCTTGTGTACATTGTGTGATCCCTTGTGTACATTGTGTGATCCCTTCTGTGTACTCATGTGTACTGGTGTATGTACTGTGTGTGATCCCTCGTGTACAATGGTGTGTACTCGTGTATGCTGGTGTACTGTTGTGTACATTGTGTAATCGCTTCTGTGTACTGTTGTGTACATTGTGTGATCCCTTGTGTACATTGTGTGATCCCTTGTGTACATTGTGTGATCCCTTCCGTGTACTCGTGTTTATCAGTCCCAAAAATTGACTATTTAGACAATTCTTTATATAAATGTTTTAATTCCGTGAATTGATCACTTTCATCTTCCTGAATGTAGTTGCCATATAAAGATGTTATTTTCCATTACTTCTAAGAAGCCCCAGAATGACTGACTCTAACCTTCTAGAATATTCCTTTTCTTTTTGAGCATCATGAGACACTGGGCATGTGAAGCCCCTCCCTGTGGGAGTGTTTTGTGAAAGATGGCACCCTACCTGAGAGTGAACAGGAAGAAACAAGGTGGTCCAGAGGCTGAGAATCTGTTACTCTGGAAATTTCTTAGAAGTGAAGTAAAACATTTATATAAAGAATCCCAAAAATATAAAGTCTTGTAAATGTTGTAGATAAAGTCTGGAGCTGGATAATGTTATGGATAAAGTCTGGAGCTGGATGATGTTATGGATAAAGTCTGGAGCTGGATAATGTTATGGATAAAGTCTAGAGCTGGATAATGTTATGGATAAAGTCCGGAGCTGGATAATGTTATGGATAAAGTCTGGAGCTGGATAATGTTATGGATAAAGTCTGGAGCTGGATAATGTTATGGATAAAGTCTAGAGCTGGATAATGTTATGGATAAAGTCCGGAGCTGGATGATGTTATGGATAAAGTCTGGAGCTGGATGATGTTATGGATAAAGTCTGGAGCTGGATAATGTTATGGATAAAGTCTGGAGCTGGATAAAGTTATGGATAAAGTCTGGAGCTGGATAATGTTATGGATAAAGTCCGGAGCTGGATAATGTTATGGATAAAGTCTGGAGCTGGATGATGTTATGGATAAAGTCCGGAGCTGGATAATGTTATGGATAACGTCTGGAGCTGGATGATGTTATGGATAAAGTCTGGAGCTGGATAATGTTATGGATAAAGTCTAGAGATGGATAATGTTATGGATAAAGTCCGGAGCTGGATAATGTTATGGATAAAGTCAGGAGCTGGATAATGTTATGGATAAAGTCTAGAGATGGATAATGTTATGGATAAAGTCTGGAGCTGGATAATGTTATGGATAAAGTCCGGAGCTGGATAAAGTCCGGAGCTGGATAAAGTCCGGAGCTGGATAAAGTCCGGAGCTGGATAAAGTCCGGAGCTGGATCATGTTATGTATAAAGTCTGGAGTTGGATGATGTTATGGATAAAGTCTGGAGCTGGATGATGTTATGGATAAAGTCTGGAGCTGGATGATGTTATGGATAAAGTCTGGAGCTGGATAAAGTCTGGAGCTGGATAATGTTATGGATAAAGTCTAGAGATGGATAATGTTATGGATAAAGTCTGGAGCTGGATAATGTTATGGATAAAGTCTGAAGCTGGATGATGTTATGGATAAAGTCTGGAGCTGGATGATGTTATGGATAAAGTCTGGAGCTGGATGATGTTATGGATAAAGTCTGGAGCTGGATGATGTTATGGATAAAGTCTGGAGCTGGATAATGTTATGGATAAAGTCTGGAGCTGGATAATGTTATGGATAAAGTCTGGAGCTGGATGATGTTATGGATAAAGTCTGGAGCTGGATGATGTTATGGATAAAGTCTGGAGCTGGATGATGTTATGGATAAAGTCTGGAGCTGGATGATGTTATGGATAAAGTCTGGAGCTGGATGATGTTATGGATAAAGTCTGGAGCTGGATAAAGTCCGGAGCTGGATAAAGGAGTGAACTGGATAAAGTCCGGAGCTGGATGATGTTATGTATAAAGTCTGGAGTTGGATGATGTTATGGATAAAATCTGGAGCTGGATGATGTTATGGATAAAGTCTGGAGTTGGATGATGTTATGGATAAAATCTGGAGCTGGATGATGTTATGGATAAAGTCTGGAGCTGGATGATGTTATGGATAAAGTCTGGAGCTGGATGATGTTATGGATAAAGTCTAGAGCTGGATACTGTTATGGATAAAGTCCGGAGCTGGATAAAGTCCGGAGCTGGATAAAGTCCGGAGCTGGATAAAGTCCGGAGCTGGATGATGTTATGGATAAAGTCCAGAGCTGGATAATGTTATGGATAAAGTCCGGAGCTGGATAATGTTATGGATAAAGTCTGGAGCTGGATGATGTTATGGATAAAGTCCAGAGCTGGATAATGTTATGGATAAAGTCCGGAGCTGGATAATTTTATGGATAAAGTCCGGAGCTGGATGATGTTATGGATAAAGTCTGGATGATGTGAAATGATCTGAATAACGTCAGCCCGACATTCTGCACAATACGGAGGTTATTATTTTACAGGGAGATAATTCTGACATATTCCTGCTGTTTGCAGCTGCCTTTTAGCTTCTTGGTCAGTGCTGGGAGGGTCCTGGGATTTTGTCTCGGTCCAGATTCCCCTTCTCTTTAGTGCTCGGACTCCATACAGAACATTACATGTAAAGCACCTGATACATTTTAACATTTGAATAAAACTGTCACTCAGTTGGGATTAAGGTTCTTCAATAAAATATTGTGTATATAAAGCACTTAAGTGGTTTGTGTCCCCCGGGGGCCGCGCTCCGTGGACGTCACTCAGCGCCATCGTATCTGTATAATCC
Organism: Discoglossus pictus; assembly: GCA_027410445.1. Classification (NCBI taxonomy): domain Eukaryota; kingdom Metazoa; phylum Chordata; class Amphibia; order Anura; family Alytidae; genus Discoglossus; species Discoglossus pictus. The sequence goes on from JAPZIH010000338.1 coordinate 24,588, forward strand.
TGAACACAGGAGATTACACATAATTGTCAGGGACAGATATGACAACACATTGTAAAATAACCCTATCCCACTTCAAAGGCCAGTACTATGCACATATATCAAACTGGATTTCCTCTCTAGCAGAAATCAATTTTCCCAAAACTTTCTGGACACATAGTGAGGGGGCGTCCGTTCCTGGAGGTCTGGCTGATATTTTTCACAGCACCCCCCTTCCTTTTTTGGCAAGGAGAGTGCCATAGAAGCCCCCCCGTGGGATGCTGGGAAGCCCAGGTGTCCATGGGAGGGCCTTTCTTCTCTCCCTGACTTAATTGAAGATGAAAAGATAATGGCTGGAAATTGCAGAGCAATTTCATGTTGGCTGAGCTCAGTGCCCCCATGTTCATTGTGCGCAGAGCGATCCTCGCCGTACCCGCACTCAGCCGTAGCGTGGCTAATATGGGATGGTGTCCATTCCTCGCCCCCACTTTTGGATAATGAGCAGAAGCGCCGCTCCCCCCCCGCGCCTTATCGGAGTGAATCAAACCATATGGTACAAGACTCCAGCTAATCGATACCAGTCGCTCTTCCAATTATACATTATCTGCTTCAAAAAAGACCTGGTGGGATTAGGGTAGGAGACACGATCTGGAGCCAGAGAGCATGATGGGAAAGGAATGAGCAATGCACAATGGGTTAACAGGTGGAATGGGACAAAGCTCACAAGGGAGGCAGCTGAATTATAGGGTTAATCTGCGACTATCTAGGGCATATGTATGTACATGTGTGAGACATGACTGGGTGATACCAAGTTACATACACCCCCAGGGGCAGAAGAAGAGGACATGAGTTATTATTGTATTAGCCAAAAAAGTGGGCAAGCAATGGGACAAGAACAGCCAGTAGGATTCTATAGGATGATGTACTAGCTACACAAAATAATGTACTAATGTCACTCTATAGACCCCCTGTCACATATAGAGAGGTACTAATGTCACTCTATAGACCCCCAGTCACACATAGAGAGGTACTAATGTCACTCTATAGACCCCCAGTCAGATATAGAGAGGTACTAATGTCACTCTATAGTCCCCCTGTCAGATATAGAGAGGTACTAATGTCACTCTATAGACCCCCAGTCAGATATAGAGAGGTACTAATGTCACTCTATAGACCCCCAGTCACACATAGAGAGGTACTAATGTCACTCTATAGACCCCCAGTCAGATATAGAGAGGTACTAATGTCACTCTATAGACCCCAGTCACATATAGAGAGGTACTAATGTCACTCTATAGACCACCAGTTAGATATAGAGAGGTACTAATGTCACTCTATAGACCCCCAGTTAGATATAGAGAGGTACTAATGTCACTCTATAGACCCCCAGTCACACATAGAGATGTACTAATGTCACTCTATAGACTCCCAGTCAGATATAGAGAGGTACTAATGTCACTCTATAGACCCCCAGTCACACATAGAGATGTACTAATGTCACTCTATAGACTCCCAGTCAGATATAGAGAGGTACTAATGTCACTCTATAGACTCCCAGTCAGATATAGAGAGGTACTTATGTCACTCTATAGACCCCCAGTCAGATATAGAGAGGTACTAATGTCCCTCTATAGTCCACCAGTCAGATATAGAGAGGTACTAATGTCACTCTATAGACCCCCAGTCAGATATAGAGAGGTACTAATGTCACTCTATAGACCCCCAGTCAGATATAGAGAGGTACTAATGTCCCTCTATAGTCCACCAGTCAGATATAGAGAGGTACTAATGTCCTTCTATAGACCCCCAGTCAGATATAGAGAGGTACTAATGTCACTCTATAGACACCCAGTCAGATATAGAGAGGTACTAATGTCACTCTTTAGACCCCCAGTCAGATATAGAGAGGTACTAATGTCACTCTATAGACCCCCAGTCAGATATAGAGAGGTACTAATGTCACTCTATAGACCCCCCAGTCAGATATAGAGAGGTACTAATGTCACTCTATAGACCCCCAGTCACACATAGAGAGGTACTAATGTCACTCTATAGACCCCCAGTCACACATAGAGAGGTACTAATGTCACTGTATAGACCCCCTGTTACACATAGAGAGGTACTAATGTCACTATATAGACCCCCAGTCACACATAGAGAGGTACTAATGTCACTCTATAGACCCCCAGTTAGATATAGAGAGGTACTAATGTCACTCTATAGACCCCCAGTCACACATAGAGAGGTACTAATGTCACTCTATAGACACCCAGTCAGATATAGAGAGGTACTAATGTCACTCTATAGACTCCCAGTCAGATATAGAGAGGTACTTATGTCACTCTATAGACCCCCAGTCAGATATAGAGAGGTACTAATGTCCCTCTATAGTCCACCAGTCAGATATAGAGAGGGACTAATGTCACTCTATAGACCCCCAGTCAGATATAGAGAGGTACTAATGTCACTCTATAGACCCCCAGTCAGATATAGAGAGGTACTAATGTCACTCTTTAGACCCCCAGTCAGATATAGAGAGGTACTAATGTCACTCTATAGACCCCCAGTCAGATATAGAGAGGTACTAATGTCACTCTTTAGACCCCCAGTCAGATATAGAGAGGTACTAATGTCACTCTATAGACCCCCAGTCAGATATAGAGAGGTACTAATGTCACTCTATAGACCCCCAGTCACACATAGAGAGGTACTAATGTCACTCTATAGACCCCCAGTCACACATAGAGAGGTACTAATGTCACTCTATAGACCCCCAGTCACACATAGAGAGGTACTAATGTCACTCTATAGACCCCCTGTTACACATAGAGAGGTACTAATGTCACTATATAGACCCCCAGTCACACATAGAGAGGTACTAATGTCACTCTTTAGACCCCCAGTTAGAAATAGAGGTAATAATGTCACTCTATAGACCCCCAGTCAGATATAGAGAGGTACTAATGTCACTGTATAGACCACCAGTCAGATATAGAGAGGTACTAATGTCACTCTATAGACCGGCAGTCACATATAGAGAGGTACTAATGTTACTCTATAGACCCCCAGTCACACATAGAGAGGTACTAATGTCACTCTATAGACCCCCAGTCACATATAGAGAGGTACTAATGTCACTCTTTAGACCCCCAGTCAGATATAGAAAGGTACTAATGTCACTCTATAGACCCCCAGTCACATATAGAGAGGTACTAATGCCACTCTATAGACCCCCAGTCACACATAGAGAGGTACTAATGTCACTCTATACACCCCAGTCAGATATAGAGAGGTACTAATGTCACTCTATAGACCCCCAGTCAGATATAGAGAGGTACTAATGTCACTCTATAGACCACCAGTCAGATATAGAGAGGTACTAATGTCACTCTATAGACACCCAGTCAGATATAGAGAGGTACTAATGTCACTCTATAGACCCCCAGTCAGATATAGAGAGGTACTAATGTCACTCTATAGACCACCAGTCACATATAGAGAGGTACTAATGTCACTCTATAGACCACCAGTTAGATATAGAGAGGTACTAATGTCACTCTATAGACCCCCCAGTCAAATATAGAGAGGTACTAATGTCACTCTATAGACCCCCTGTCAAATATAGAGAGATACTAATGCCACTCTATAGACTCCCAGTCACATGTAGAGAGGTACTGTGACGAAGTGCCCTTCGCCACTTTGTCTTGGAGAGGACTGTTTGCCAGCCTCCTGCCTTTTGACTATGGACCGGCATTTAAATACTTTATTTTCCTATGCAGAAAGACTTTGGTTCCATGGCCATTGAACTGTATGTATGTGGTCTGAGCGCCATTCAGTAATAATGTGTGCTCAGACCTAAGCTATCTGCAGATATGTTCTGGGTTATAAAATGTTGTTATTATATCTGTAAAAATATTGTATTGTGTGGTATGCAGTCAAATATCTTTGGTCTCATACACTTGGTCAGGAGTTGCCCATCTGCCTATTAATAGTATCTGCTAAACCACACAAGAGATAGCAGAACAAAAGGGTTTTAGCAGACAAGATGGCACCATGAACAATGGGGGTAGGAGATGACCTGGGGTTTCCCCATACTCCCAGCAGGGGAATAAGTGAGCTTAGAGATGTTACTCTCTCCACCGCCAGAGGTAGAATGAGCAGTTAGCCACGCCTAGTGGGCGGCTCCTGGGGGAGGGGACTCCTGGCTCCCACGCCTTAACCCTGTCTGATTGGCCAGAGGTAATTAGGGGATGACCGAAGGTAGTCACTGCCCCTACTGTGTATGTGAAGTGTTTAAAAATGTGTTTTGTAATTAATAAAGAAGAGAGTTCTTTGACCCTTCAAAACGTAGCCTCGTCTCGTTCTTGGAGGGGATTGCTATATCATACTGGGGATTGCTATGCGCTGCATACTCCCTGGGAGCTTTAAGCTACGGCGGTTGTGGAGTCTGTGGTAGTGTGGTGTCCGGTGCGGTGCTTGTAGGCCTCGACGCAAGCTAGGACGCGTCTATCAACGGAGGTACCCGGTCGGGGTGCCAGGAGATCCGTTACAGGTACTAATGTCACTCTATAGACACCCAGTCAGATATAGAGAGGTACTAATGTCACTCTATAGACCCCCAGTCACATATAGAGAGGTACTAATGTCACTCTATAGACCCCCAGTCACATATAGAGAGGTACTAA